>VYXH01002948.1:0-61738 GCA_013397275.1 Burhinus bistriatus | reverse complement strand
CAGCCATCTCCGGGTCCCGGGTCCGCGCACGTCCAGAGGGTCGGGGAAGAGACGGTGGAGCTGGGGTGGGAGGCGGGGGTGAGCCGCAGACCCACTCGTCTGCCCCGCGTGTTCGTGTCCCGGGAGGTCCCCCTGCCCTCGCCGGTGGGCGCTGCGCGGCACAAAGGGAGGAGCGGTGGTGGGCCTGTGCGTGTTCTCCCCCGCCGAGCACCCCCTTACCCGCCGTGCCGGGTGCACTTCAGCCGGCGGCCGGACAGCTGGGCTGGAGTTCATAGAGGGAAAAACCGTACCTTAATTGTTACTGCCTGGATCAGCTTATGTACAGACTGAGATTGCTGTAAAAGATAAAAAAAACCCAACCTAATTTTAAATTTTTCCTCGCTGTTTCTAGGATTTCCCACAGTGACTGTATTTGAAGGCAGGGACAGAGTGGGGACCCTGTGGGGACCTACTGGCCCGTTGTTCCCTGCCGCTGGGCCCACCATCCCGTCCCGGGAGCATCGCGCCTTGGCCCAGCGTGGCGCAGGCACGCACCCGCGTTCGCGAGCCCAAGGCCTTGGGCTGGGGGTGAGGTACTGCAGGTGGCCCTCATCACTGCGGTCATGCTCCGTGGTGGGGAAAGGGGGATCGTGGTGGTGTTCTCTAGAAAATGTAACAACAAAGTAGTGTCATGGATTTAAAATGATGGAATACAAGTAAACAGGGAAGGCCTCCAATGAACTCTTTCCTGTGGTGGTTGTATCACTTTTATGATTAGCATTTGCTGCTACTAGGAAATATTTCAGGGTGTCGGTAGATGGGGGGGTCACGAGGCTGTGGGAGAATTAAATCAAGCTTCCGTGCAAGCCTGGATTTTCACATGCAAAACAATGACAGCACGAATGAATGCTGCGTGTTTTTGAATAACATGAACTTCAAGTCTCTGTGCATACAGACCATGAAAAACAGGTTCCTTGAAAGTGAAATTATCAAGTCTGATTTCCTCCTTGCTTTTGTCTTTAGTCTCCTAAACTCCTTCACCTCAGATAACCACAGATCTCCACCGACATACCATGTGTGATACTCCCAACAGGCAGGAGAAAACACGGCTAGTGTTAATCTGGAGTTAGGTGTGTGCTCCTTGGCCAGGTAGTACATCCCTGGCTGCTGCTCTCAGCGCAGGGATCAGCGAGGGCGGTTTTCCTCTCCCTCTGCACCAGTTGGGAGCACATTTGGAGAACATGGTGATGGGGAGCAGTCAGCATGGATTGACCGGGGGGCAACCATGCCTGGCCAACCCAATTGCCTTCAGCCATAAACGGGCTCTGCAGATGAGGGGAAAGCAGGGAATGGCATTTACCTTGGATTTAGCAAAGATGTCACTGTCTCCCACAATGCTCTTTTATCCGAGTTAGGATGTTATGGTCTGGATGGGGAACAACCAGATGGGTAAAAAAACCCATCAGGATGGTTGGCTGGGCTTAGAGGGTGCTGGCTGATGGGTTTGTCTCTACCTGGCAGATGGTAAGAAGGGGAGCACTGCAGGGACCTGGCCTGGGATGAGGTGATGGAGAGCTCCATCTTTGGGTTTGCAGATGATGCCAAACAGGGGGACTAGTCAGTGTGCTTGAGGGCAGGGCTGCCATCCTGAGGGACCTGGACAGGGCGGAGGAATAGGCCATGAAATTCAACAAAAAGTCCTGCACTTGGGTGCCAGCAAGGGCAGGCTGCTCCCTGGGGAATGGGGTTGAGGAGCACGGCACCATGGCTGGCAGCAGGGCTTCACCAGGGCCCGCCCTGCACGTGGCAAACAGCATCTGGGGCAGCCAAGAGACTACATCACCCAGCAGGCGTGTGGGGGCAGGGCAGGGCTGAGGTCAGGCAGGGACGCCAACGTGCAGGTCAGGATCAGGTCCTGTGAGGGGAACTGGAGTCAGACACGGCCCTGGGAACCTCAGCCTGCAGGTGGAGCCAGGCTCGGTAGGGCCCATGGCCATCCAGGCAGGGCTGTGGGCAGATGCAGACCAACATCCTACAGCATCGCTGGGGCAGGGACTGATGGCTCCAGGCTGGGCTGAAATGGTGTCCGAGGCCATGGGCAGAGTGGGGGGAGCCCTGGGGAGGTGGGATCAGGGCCTGTTTGTGCTCTTGGGGCCCCATCCCTGGGGAGGAGCCACCCCTGTGCTGGTATAGGCTGGGACTGGCTGCCAGGAGCAGCTCTGAGGGAATGGCCCTGGGGGTCCCGGTGGGCAGTGAGGGGGACATGGGCCACCAGTAAGTCCTGGCAGCAATGACAGCCAACAGCAGCCTGGGGTGTAAGAACAGGAGCACAGTCAGAGGTTGAGGGGAGTCGTTATTCCCTTCCACTTGGTACTTGTTAGACTATGTCTAGATACTACATCCAGCTTTGGGCTCCCCAATACAAGACATCAATAAACTGGATCAAATGCAGGGGAGGCCACTGAGATGGCCTGTGAGGAGAGGCTGGGCTCGTTCAGCCTGGAGCAGAAATGGCTTCAGGGTGGGGACGGACCTTATAGAAGCCCCCAGTGCCCCTGGGGATATCATTGAGGAGATGAAGGATGAGAGACAACTGGCGTAACTCAGCCTGGAACACATTTCCCCCATGAGGACAGTCAGGCAGAAGCACAGGTTGCCCAGAGAGGCTCCATCCTTGAATGATTTCAACACTGGACTGGACAAAGCCCTGAGCACCCTGGCTTGACCTCAGAGCCAACCTGCTGTGAGCAGGAGGTTGGAGCAGAACCTCCTGAGGTCCCTCCCAGTGTGAGCTACCCTGTGATGAAACCATGAGATTTCCATCCCTTCTTTCAAATGTCACTGAGATGTTAGAAAGGTCAAAGGTCATCTGGGGACACAAGTGATCTAATGGGTGGACAGCGATCTAGACAGAAACACCACCTTAGGTCACAAGCCGTGTTTCCTTCTGAAACCAGGCTGAGGGATAGTGTCGCTGAACTCAGGTACTACATGTACTGGCTGTAGTAATTAAGGCTGAAAGATGGTGGTGAGTCTCACACACCGTCACATTGCACATGGCAGCCAGGCTCCACTCAGGCCAAATTCCAGCTGGAGCTCATCACCTTGTAACACTACTCATCAAATACAACCCTCAGCCCCTACACGGAGTATCGGCTCCTCAAGGCAAGCTGTAGGCATATGGCTCGCTAAAGGGTTAACACGTCTACTGTAAAGATACCACTGCTGATGGAGAACTGTTTGTGTACTAGAGACTCATCAGCTGGCAGGAAAGGAGAAGGCAGCAGTATGCTCACGCGCATCCTTCCTCCGCACGAGGCAGGCCTGAGCCACACAGCCAGCGGCGTGAGCGCTGCCCACAGCTGGTGATGGACCTCGGCTGGGTGCCCCGTTTTAAATCTACAGCCATCACCACCCTGGCAACAATACTAAGTTACTCAATTGTATTTTTTTTTAAATAAACTATCTATAGCATTCACAGTAAGTGAAAAATAAACACGTTACCAATACATTTTTTCATTTGAATGCAGAATTTATTTCAAACAAATAATTTTAAATATGAAAATCCTATAAATTATGAACATTTATAGAATACAGTTTTGCCAAAGAAAAAGCTTGGAAGAGCGAAGGTATTAAAATCTGGCTCTGCTAAACTGCATGGAGTGGATCGCTATTCAAAGGGTGTTTCTCCCTATGTTTTCACACAATTGCCTGTTTTACAGAATACCATTATTAGGTGTAAATACTAGTTTGCAGATCCTCAGTAGGCTGCAGTCTTCCACAACTGATTTATGACCAAAAGCAGTTTTTACTTGCTTACATTAAATCAAGCCACCTGATTTCCTGTACGTACACAGCATAGCAAATGAAAAAAATTTATGTCAACAAGGTGAGAACTTAATCCAACTTCTGTTGAACAGGTAGAAAATATTTACAAATAAAAATGTTCTAAGCCATCCACTTCAAGTAAAGAAAAACTGTATGACCATTTACTTCCCTTGTAAATGTTTATTATTCTTTGCCTTATGTAGGCTGGTATTCCCAATTTTTGGATTAACATATTTTGCAGAAATATACAGCAGCAGAAATTCCTCACTGATACTCAGCTGGTTTTATTGTCTTAGTGTATAGAATCCTGTACATATAGAATACAGCTGTTTACAGAAAAACACAATTTCTCCTTAGAATACCACATTTTACAAGACTGCAATTATACAGTAGTCATTTCCTTCCAGCATTGCGTATGTCAGCGTACACTTATATCCTTCCAAAACAGATATGTCATAGAGCTCAATTCTTACTATAAATACATAGTTTGTATTAGTCCTTCTATGTACAACAAAAGACAAATTACCCCAGACTAAAGTCATAATACTTATATATCGGTGCAGATTTGAACTACGACCCACTTCTTTAACGAAGTTTACAGTATAAAAAAATAAGGATACCAGTTACCTACTATAATATTTTCACCTTTCAATTTCTTGTGGAGTAGTCAGTGATACAAGCATTGCTTGTTTTGTGTAAAATATATTATTTTAAAATACCAGTATACTGTCCTTCCAGTTACAAAAATAGAATTATGTCCTACAGAAATTTTATTGACTTAAAAAGTGTATCAAAAATATGGATCATCATTTTAGACCACATGTGAAATTAGAAATAAAGTAGAAGTAAATGTATAATTATTTAAAAATACTATCTTCTGGCTCAGTGAGCCATTTCTCATTTTGCCTAACAAGAGATCAAAGCTTAGTTAGAAATTTAATGGCCAGGGACAAGTTTTGGCTACTGAGTAATACTACTACATTATTAGTCTGGCTGAAGAAGAGCCACTGGAAAATGTTTAGAGCCATTCAGTTCCAAGGATAAAAAGTACCACGGCGACAGCGGGAATGGCTGAAAAATACCAAGAAGGGTCAGTAATTTAGCAAAAGGCAAAGAGCATTTCTTCCTGGTTTTATTTACTTTGTATGTAAAAACCGGCCAGTCATGAACTGGCCAAGTGCCCTCTTGGGCCACTTCAGGTGTTGCTGCCTGATGGTGGCCAGGAGCTGCAGGGGCCTCACCCCAGGACCAGCACAGCACAGAGGCAGCAGCAGAACTCGGGGACGTAAGGAGTTGTACTGGTTATGGTTGTCTTCCCACTGTCAGGACAACTTAGGATTCAACCTATAAGGTTAATACATGAAATAAATAGGGTAAATCTTTTTACATTTTGCATGGTTTAAAGTGTCGGATTATTAATCCAAATTAACCTGTTCCTAAATCAAAGGCAGAAATCTGGCCGTTCATCTCAACTGTAACCAAAGCTGTGCCAGTTATGAATCTCCCATGTCTGAAAAGCAGATTTCCATGCTCAGCTGTGTTTCTTAACATCTTCAGCAATTCCGGGGGGTTTTTCCAGTGCTGTGCCCTTTGCCAAGCTGCTTCCCATGCACTAGCAGCACTTCTGTAACTCACATTACTCACTGCTCTTGCAATGCTGAGGAGAAAAATCCTGCTGCGGAATCCGCCTCAACTGCATGGCAGAACAAACGCCACCAGGGACCTTGCTGCTACACCTCCCAGGAATGCAGAAAAAGAACATTAATACAGAATACGCTGTAAAAATTGAACAGGTTTCATTTTGTGGGGGTGTTTGTTGGGTGGGATGGATTTGCATTATCATGCTTGATCTGGTAAATGAGGAAAATTGCAGAAACAGCAATTTATCAGGAAAGGAACCTCTTGGTTTTCTCTTAAGTCTTGTAAGAAAAAGTAGCTCAAGCTAGAATTTATCCATTTCAGCACTGCGTAGCTGGCAGGAGCCTAAGCCACTGCTTGCTGACTCAGAGGAAAGCCATCTCTGGAGTTACACTGCCCAAAGCTCCACAGTTGTTTACCTTCTATTATTTTGGGAAGGGATTTTTTTAACATTCTTTTATCCTGCTAGGAGAAACAACAATAGTGAAGCCACATATTTAATACAAAAGTCAAATGCTCAGCTAATGTAACATACTAACTTCTTTAAAACTAATGAAGTTGTACCAATTTATAGCAGCACAAGAACTGGCTCAAAGTATTTCACATGTTTTTGCCTCCCCAGAAACTATCGAGCTATCATGCCATCTTAGTACCACGGGCCCTTCATAGCTCCGATTCTTTATCTACCTCATCTAGGTAGTATTCATCATCGGTGGTAGTATCACTGTCTGAGTCCGAATAAGCTGCTGGGTCTTCCTCATAGATATCAGTCGGGTCTTGGGGGGATGAAGCAGCTGATGACATCTTGCTCCCAGCAGAACTTGAGCTCAAAAGCTCAGCCCTGTTTATAGAAGGGGTCTCTCCATCTCTGAGAGCACCAGGGTTATTAAGAAGACAAGGTCTCCATAGTCGCCCTTCTGTGAGTGACCTCTTGATGTTTTCCAGGAAAGCCAACTGTTGTTCTTTGCCAAATATACCAAATTCAACAGAAGGATACATCAGATTTCTAGTGCTGTAACATTTTTCATCGTCTGATGCCCAGTTTTCATTTTCATCAAAAGACAACAGCTCTGAGTAAGATTTAAATCTCTTCCCATGTATACCATCTTTTGGCAGAATACTGCTTCCTGAGGCAAAGGTCTCAGGGGAATCTCGAGCACAAATACTCTCAGAAAGGTGACGCTCACGCTGACTCCTGGCATGACTCTTGCGCAACTGGTAGCTGTGCAAGTTAGCATTTTTCAAGCCAGCAGACTGAGCGGTATTTTGACACCGACCAAGCACTGTCTGGGAAGTCAAGTTTTGCTCTGGACACATGTCTGCCTGCAAGCAGCTATTTACATACGTGTTTGAGTTTTTGTCAGTTAAAAGCGGCAAGGGAGGACTGCAGGCACGACTGCTAGCTCTTCTTTTCTCATCGTCCAGCGGGTCTGACGCAGTAGCACTGGGAGAGATGGGCTGACTTTTGCTTTCAAACCTGAGATCAAGTATTTGGGAATTCTTATTTCTTGTGGCTTTATCTGGAAATAGGGTTGTAAGACTTGGCCTATTTTCCACTTTCACTGTAGTTTTTTTGGGACTGATGGCTTCCTTCTGGGTGTATGAGCTTGTAAAAGATCTCCAGTTGGTGTTATTAACAAGCAGAGAAGGATCATTCTCATTTTCAGTCTTTTTATTCTCAGCTGTTCTTGGTCTTGGTGTATTCCTGTCAGGCTCCAGACGGTGATTCTGATTTTCATTGTCCAACTGCAGGAATGGCTGATGGGAATCCATTGAAATCAATGAGTCAAGGGACATGTCAGCCTCTAAAGAAGTGGCACTTCCATTGTTCTGTGAAAAAATGTTACTTATGTGCGGTTTGGGGGGTAAATTTTTACTTGAAAATTTTCGACTTGTTTTGTAAACAGCTGCCAGTTTATTTTTAATTGAAGGTCTGTTTTTCCTTTTTTCTATATCTTTGACTTTGTCTCTTGTGCAGTCAGAGAGAATCCTGTTCTCGTCTTCTGCACTCTGTGTTACTTTCTGATCTTGTGTAACCCTGAGGACTTCATCTTTACAGTTAATGTTCAGGCTGCCTTCACTGTGCCTGTCCGATTCCTGCAAACCACTGTAATCTTTACCCATCTGAGTAGTCTGTGAGTTTTGCTCTTTTTTAATTTTTGCATTCTTTAATTCATCTGTATCTGTGCTAACCACTTGATCTAGCTGAAGTAATGGATCAGCACTGGAAGCTGTGCTTACCTCAGATGCTTTGTTCTGAGATTCTGAAAGCACTTTGCTACAAGAGTTTAAATCATTTCCATTTTTTCTTGAACTGTCAGCCCTTAACTGCAGTCCACTACATTTATTATTATACAGAGGGGTGGTTTGGTGTAGGAAATTTACTCTCTGTTTGACTTCGGTACTATCCCTGTACGTGTCTTCCACAGGAAGAAGTGGCACATCAGCATGCTCTGTGTTACCGTTCCTTCCAAGGGAACTCTTCTCTCCTGGGTGGAGGAGTAAGCTATTCAGATTTTTATTGGTATTCACTTCAAGGGGCTGACAGCAGTTTTCAGAGTTTCCCCTCTGTATGGTATTTTTATTTGTTGAAGTAGAATACAAAAGATTCCCTAAACGTCTGCCTGGCTTGGGAGGGCTTGATAAAGTGGACATTAGCGGTGTGGCTGTTTGTAAAATTTCCTTCTTTTCTTTTAGGCATATTTCTGTATTTTGGCTGCTTGAAGCATCAGAAATGGTCTTACTTGACTTAGCCACTATTGCAGTGGATTGTGGACCACCAGAGGAAATTTCTTTTGTCACCATGTCAGAAAGCACATTTTCTGCTAATGAAAGACCTGCTGAGCTGTCTTTCCTGTTACATACCATACTCATTGACTTTGAAGTACATATCTTCTCAGAGCTAGGAGATAAGTGGGAACTCCTTTCTTCACTATCAACAGCAGTTCCTAAGTTTTGAGGTATGACCAAAGCCGAAGATACTTGGTCAGAAGAATGTGAAGGCACCTCTTTTTCCAAAGTACCAGGGAAAAAAACATTTGCTAAACTTGCATGACCTTCGTTTTTCTTGTTTTGTGCCTGAGCATTTCCTTTGGGACAAGGTAAATCTGCATCCTCTGGATTATCTCTAAAGAGGTTACAGAATGTTCTTGAATGTCTCCGTGGTAATGTGTAATAAATTGAAACTAGTTCATGGTACTTGACATGATCTTCATCAACACAAACCGTAAATGTGCTTGTAGTTTTGTATTTCTGCAAAAAATTTCCCCTCTCCTTACAATCTGAAAACACAGAGGATTCTCTTCTGCTTAGACATTTACATCTGTCTGTCAGTTCAACAGATGTACTGCTACTTCCTGAATCATTAGGACTTTTGGTTAAAGGACTGGGGTAATCTTTTCCTTTGTTACTTGTAGCAGCATTTAATGATGCTGATGTTAAAAAGGAATGCTTTGAGTCTAAACAAGACACATCTCTTTGATTAGAACAAAAGGCATCAGCTCTATGTGGAGCTTCAGACCTTAAACAATTGTGTGCTGTTCTACATTCTCTAGGTAAAGAGATGGGCATATCTGACATAATACTACCAGCAATGCTAGCTGATTTTCTAGGCAAAGTGTAATAAATAACAAGTGGGTCAGGAGATTTAAGGCTGTTTCGACTAGGTGAGCCAGTAATGCTGCAGCTACTGGTATGTCTCAGCAAGCTGTCTTGCTTGTGAAGCCTTTCAATACAAGGTGAATTACTCCTTATTTTTCCACTTTCTTTTTCAAGGCAAAAATAACTTAAACTTTGTTCAGAGGTCTTGGGGTCTCCATCAAAGCTATGCATATGAATACTTCCAGAATTTCCATTTTGTGGAGAACTGGTAGTGAATTGTCCGTTACAGTCCTTAGTTACTAAAGTGCTTGTATTATGCAGTGTTTTCTGTGAAATCTTTTTGGTAACACCTATTCTGTTCACTTGAGCTGTTTTTTCACCTTCTGCTTGAGATTCAGCAACTGTGCAATTTACTGAAGAGCTAGTTAGTGTTCCTAAACATTTAGAATTGTCTTTATGAGAAAGTGCTTGTGGAGAGCTTTGTGAGGACCTAGATGAACATTCAGGAGGACAGGACAACGTGCCTTGACAGTCTGCTAATTTTTCAGTGGATGGAGCAGAAGCAACATTCAGCAGTGAGGACTGCCTCTTTGGAGTAGCTTGGTTAATGGCTTCTGCGCTCCAATTATCCTGTTTGATGCTCTCTCTTTTTGCTGCATAATGCAGATTATGTTCCCATTCTTTCTGACTCGGAAGAAAAGGTTCCTTCCTGGTCTCATCAGCTGGCAAAATACAGGGAGGTTGACTGAACACACTGTTGGGTGGGCAATTTTTTTCCTTCATTTTTATGTTTCTTTTATCACTGTTTGATGCATGCGTTTTTGCAGTATCTCCTCTGGCAGTGACTTGGGTTTGTCTCTTTGATCTCATTGCGTTGAAGAGAGATGCATTGCTTTGCAACATGGCAGAAGCAGCCCTGTTAGAGGGAAAACTCTGAGTGTTGATGTAGTTTGTATCTGTTTGTTGAGAAACTGACTGTAATGGCTTGTCTTCATCTGGCAGTTTCATACCTTCAACCTTTTCTAGTTGTGTAAAATCTGCCTTAGCACTTCTTTGCGTAACGACGACTGAATTCCTGTTCAGTCCTATAGGTTTTGTCTGGTCCTTCGAATTAGGAAAGACTGACTCATCAGTTCTGATACTAGATGAAGAAACTGAAGAATTACAACTTAGCCAAGGCTGACAGCCCTCGGTGAATTCTGAAAAAGTTCTGTTTGCACTTCTTGTTATCCTTTTGATATTCATATTTTCTGGAGAATACACATGAAAATCGTTCTGCAAGCGCTGTGAACCAAACTTGGCATTCTTTGTATGTGCCCACTGCTGGTCATTTAAGCTAGCCATAATCACTTCAAAGCTGGCATCAGGAGAAATAAATGCTTCATCACCGTAGTACTGAGGAATATCAGCCCAAGAAGAATAGCTGTCTTTTTTTCCGTAAGGAGAATTTTTTTGGTTTGCATACCACTTGCCATGAGGAGAAGTATCTCTATAGTAGGATCTAGAGAGATTATTTTCCGATTTGTATAATGGATAATTTTCCCAGTTATCAAAGGGCAACGGAGAAGTAGCTTTGTCAGGGCAACTAATTCTACTAAAGCAATTACTGCTTGAAATAGATCTTCTGTAGTGGTGTTTTGAGTGGTAACATGCGTATTTCTTGGTTTCTTGCAAAGAGCTAGGATACCTACTGTGGTCTGTAGCATGAAACTCCATCAGTGATTGGGTTCTAAACATTTTTTCTTGAGCTGATGTTTGTCCAGGAGAGTCTGGTGTGTTGTTCCATACAATAGAAGACAGAGGAATTCTCTTTGGGTTCTGTCGACCAAACCTTGGTACAAAACCATTGTTGCTCTCCCTTGCCAATGGATGTTGCAAACTAGATGCTGATAGCTGGTCAGAAGATACTGATGATGGACATCTCCCAAGGGAACATACAGAGTAACTTCTGCCAGTTGTACCCCTGTTCATACAACTCTTGTGCCTAAATCCACTGTTCTGTGTTATGGAAGGAGGATATAAGCTACCTTCTGAAGACCGTCCGAAAGAAACAGAAGATAGCCTGCTGCTTAGTGGATGAGGATTTCCATCAACTGGATCACCATATCTGTAATCTTCTTGAAAGGCTGTCTGGTGCCAGTTTATATATGCACTGTGTAATTTCCTTGGTCTGATGAAAATCTTGTGTTCGTCTTTGGCTCTTATTGTTCTCAGGCCATCTGGGAAAAATGTGCTCGACATGTCACTCCAGTCATTTCTGTGTTGCCCCCTACTAGCAGTCTGTCTCTTTGAAGCAGGGAATGCACTACTGTATTGGACATTCGATGCACTGCTAGTAGAAACTGTCCTGTCCAATGGGTCTTGGGCTTGTTCCTGGGCCAGCTGGTCATCCAGATCATTTAGAACTGCACAGGAAAAAAAAGATACTTGCTTTGGTTTTCTCTAATAATCTTCTGACTATTTATGTTAAAAAGTTTCACATACTACATTAATAATCAGAACTGGTTTTGAAAAGAGTCAGCTTCTCAGCATGCAAAACCCTTCCCAAACCACACATTCTTCCTCCACAGGACCTTTCAGTGGTCACCCATTATGATTACACGTTAAAAAATGTGCTGCTCCATGACTGATCTTAAAGCTGCTTTTTATGTAAATGTTAGTCTTTATGCTATTCAAAAGAAAAACAAAACAATTTGAAGTCTGAATTCTTACTCACATGCTCTGTGTGTGTGTATGTAAACTTTCCAAATCTAGTTTGTAAGCAAAAAATCCCTGAAAAGAATTCACTAGGCAAACATGGACCTTTCTGTGTGTTCACAAAGCACAGTTATGACGTAACTGTAAGAAAACACAGAATCCTGCAAACCATCAAACAAGCATATTCAGTGGTCTGGCATGTCCACCATTTGTTTAACTCAGAAGAAAAGTTCTCCACTAAATTGTAGCTTATTACTTTAAAATAAGCACTGAAAATGGCATTTTATGGCTAAGAAGGGTAATGAAATAGTTAGGAACCTGTGATTCATTCTAGCAACAAAGCTATATTTATATATATATATATAGTCTCATGAACTGGAGTTAAACACTATACAGCTCAGTTAACCAAGCTATTCAGTCGTAAGACTAAGTGACAGCAATGTATTTAAAGTATTTTTACTGGATAAAACAATTATGCCTTCGCTAATTGTATTCTTTTTGTATTTTGGAAATAGCACACGTAAGATATAAACACAAATGGATATGGTTATTTTGTTACAGCATCTCCTAATCCATTTAAATAAAAAAGACTGACCGATCAGTCATTACAGATCTGTGCTAATAGTACAGGATTATTAAGAAAGCATTGCTAGGTATATATAGTTGGAATAAAAGGTGATATAAAAGTACTAAAATTTTCCATTTTTCGAAGTTTCTCTTCAGCACAGAAGAGAGAAGACTCCCGAGAGAGTCAGTTTAGAACAAGAAAAAAGACGAGTTGTTTCTGAGTCTGCTATTTGGAGGACATCAGTGAAGCTATGTACAGTTTTTCTCTGTCAGTGGGCAAGTGTACACAGTTATGACTGACACCCAAAAGTGGTGACAGACATGCGAGTTTTAGAAGAACCACTGTCCACCATGCAGTGCTCTCCTCTTCCAGCACTGGCGACTCACCCACTGCCTCCCAATCGACCATGCTTTCAATCTGTGATCTCTTGTAATTTTGGGTGGTAGAAAGTAATATTAATGGAAAATTTTTTTTTGCATAGATCTGAGAAAGTTTATGGAAGAACACCACTGTACTCCCATAGGCTGGGTCTGATCTTGCCTTGCTTCCCAGCAGTAAGAAAACAAAAAAAAAGAATCAGCAACTTTCAACTGGTGCTATAAGGGCTCCCAGAAAGCTAACTGAATGCCATAATGCCTCTTGCTTCTGTGGTTTGAAGCTTTAGAATTCATAAAACTGGGCCCAGTAATTCATCACTATCAAAATTACGCATGCAGGTAAGTGGGATTGAATTCTTCTTACATAACTGTATGTCTGCATCTAAAGGATGCAGTATGGGCTCCTGTCAGAATCAGCAGAGAGAAATGTACACTTTTAAGGTGATTCTTCTGAACTGGATCAGTATGAGATTAAATGCAGTCTAAGAGTGACCAGTGACACACCTGAAGTCAATGTCAAGAGTAGACACTCTGCTGTCAGATGAAGCCAGCAGAAAGTAGCCACTATGCTAGAAAGTAGCAGGCTCTATCTTTACAGCCTATGCCTTTGCAGAAAATTCTCTGAAACCAGTCACCACAGTCACTTCTGGTAACAATAATATCAGAACAAAGTAAGGACACACACTTACCACTGAAAAACTCCTTCTCTAGCTGTTCACTCCATTCCTGTGTACTTTTCTCCATTGTTTCACTTTGGTTTGCATCAAAAGAATGGTCACTTGTTTCAGTTGACATCGGGGAATTACACATTTTAGCCTGTTAAAAATTGTAAGGCAACATGATTTTAGCTCTACATGTAGGTTCAAATCACATTTCATGTCACATCACAAACTGTGTCACAAGTCACAGAGGTCAGTAAACTCTTTGTGGGTCCATTAAATACTCTATTATTAAAATATACAACTGAGGATTGTAAAGTTGCATGCCTTTTAGAAATTTTTACATATGTAATAAGGAGATTTGGTCATTTGTCCTCATACTGTAGCATGTTTTGGATATATGAATCATAATGACCTTATAGTAAGGGGCATAGGTTACTTATTTTCTCCATATGCATCCTTATTGCATTGTATCTCTTAAATTAGTTTTTCCTAATCACTTCTTCGTTGACCAGCAGATTTTAGAGTTCACATACTGAATACACCACAGTCAATTTTCATATTGCAAGACAGCACTTTAGGAGGCTGTGATAAATTCCCTTAGCAGTGAGGAAAATATCATCTTATTACCCATCTGAGTTTAGTTTACATGTTAAGCTGGAGAGGTTCCTATCCCATCCATATTTCTCTCAGCTCACAGTCTCAGATGGTAGAAGTGCAGACAACTGTTGAACTGCTGATTTATTTTAGCTAAGACTCTTCCTTTTTTTTTTTTAATAAAACCTCTTACTACTTTTTAGTTCTCAATATTTGTAGTATTTTACTTGTCTAGCTATAATAGTCTATTTATATAATAGGCAGGATTCTCTGATAAGATTTTG
Organism: Burhinus bistriatus; assembly: GCA_013397275.1. Classification (NCBI taxonomy): domain Eukaryota; kingdom Metazoa; phylum Chordata; class Aves; order Charadriiformes; family Burhinidae; genus Burhinus; species Burhinus bistriatus. Next base: position 47,511 of record VYXH01002948.1, on the reverse strand, counting down.
TTCTGTCATACATTAATACAGATTATCCCTTTGTTTTTGAAACATGAGAGAAGGGAGGTGGCCAATTTACCTCCTCTATACCTTTGATTATATACTGTATACCTGCTTAGTCTCCTCTGTGATTATACCACACAACTGAAGAGGAGGAAAGACATGCTAGTAATATAGGGCAATAAAGCAATTAAAATAGCAAATATCATCCTTGGAGGAAATCTGTTTATTTCAACAGCATGCACTTAAATTACATCAGAAATAAATCTGTTGTTTCAACCTTAAATTGAACTTGTGCTCACAAAACAGAACATTGAGCCGAAAAATAACTTCCTATTGTCAAAATTTATATTTACGCAGCAATTCGGTGCATGGAAACATTGCACGAGAGGCTCCAGCTTACTGCCTGCCCAAGTCAGCTACTCTTTTTCATCCTTGTACAAATTAAAAGAAACAAAGTCAATACGCTAGACTATTTATTCAGTGTGAGTTTTGACCTATTTGCAGGTTGGTTACAGTTGCCAAAATAGGTGAGGGTTTTGGCCTAGGTAATAATCCATGCAATTATTCTGTCATTAAACCTGATCAGAGGTAGACTTGGGGCTTACCTAGGAAAGCTTAGGACTTGTATAGTTAACAAGGCAAGCTTATTCTACTGCATTCAAGTGGTTCACAACACAGACATTTCACTCAGTGTTTAAAACAATAACTGCAAGAATACTATTTAAACAGGTGTTGTATGAACAGTCTAAACAAAGGGCACTAGTTTTTGAAAAACCTGTGGTTTAAACCCTGCTGACAATAAAGTTGATAAGCTACTTACCGTTGCCATTTCTTCCACTTTCGAAGATGGGGTAGCAGAACTGTCACATCTGTAGGCAGAAGGATTTAAATGTTGGCTTTGAAAAGGAATGTGATGTAATTTTACCAGGAGTAAAATCCAGCAGTTTCTCTTTTAATAACTATTGAGAAGCAACTGAAAAAAAATGCTCTATGAAGAATCTATCCCTTCCCCCCCAAAAAATCCTGCTAATAAAAAACTGCTGAGGAAATGTACCACTCAGTTTGGTCTTGTCATCTTGCAAATGTTGTAGCTGCACAGCCAAGAATGAACTCAACACACTGGTATCTGCAACAGCCATAAAGTAATTGCTTCAATCCAGCATTACGATAAGATGGTATTACTTCCTTTTCCAAACAACAATAATTTAGTAGGTACTACAAATAGCCAAAGTTAACTACTTGTAAATTTGTAAGTGGTTTGCATCTGTAATTCTATTGTTTTTCTCTTCCATTTCACCGTGCTCAGATGCACAGCTGTGCTGTGCCCCTGTGAAGCAGGAGAGACAGACAGCAGATTATTTTCGGTGTGAACTTTGGAACTTGCTGCTACTCACCCAAAACAGCCTTTATGTACCAATTTTTAACATGTGTTAGAAGGCTTGTCTGTTTTCCTAAGCTATATCGGACTGCAAGGGCTTGGCAGAGAACTGGCTAGAGTGTCTGTGAGTAATGCAGTGGTTAGAACAAGCCAAGAAGCCCTGAACATAAAAGGTATTCTGTTCTACGGGGTGACTTGCAGACATACAAATACAAGATAAACTAAAGAAACAAGAATAAGGACTTGACTTCACTGAGTCTGTTCAAGTCTGCAGATCCTTATTTTAGAACTAAGCAAACCCTGTCCCTTCAAAAGCCCTGAAGGAAATTTTGCTCAGGTTGTACTTATTGCCAGTTCTTCCTTGTCTCAGAAACTGTTTTTTCCCAGGAATTTAATTCTTGAGAGAAAGTGAAGTAGGGAAAGACAGTTCTGCTCAGTCCTGTTTATCTCAAAGTCTTTTTGAATGACCTTGTTCTTAGGCTCTTAAAACTTTCTTGTGCTCAGGTAGACTACTTTATTGTGCTTCAACAGCAAGTATAAACCGGCTTGTTGGCAGGTTCTTTGTGGCCCAGCCTTTCCTCCTGAAGTGCTTTGTCATTTGTTTGCAATGTGCTTGCAGGCAGGGAAGAACAGTTGAAAGGTGCAATTTGTTTTTGCTGCTGTAATTGTGAGCTGTAAAACCAGGATTCCTCTCTGACATGGGGTCCAACTGAAACCAAAGGAAACAAGCCCATTGACCTCAGTGGGCTTAGGATCTGGCCAGACAATCTGAATCCAAAATTCCTAATTTTTCCTTGTAGCACTGAATACGAACACCCATTAATTCAGTGGGTTACCAGTCCCTGTGAATGAAGTTTACAGAATCAGGACTCAGAGATGTATGTAGCTCTTCCTTTAAACTAAAATAACGTTGAATATATTTTAATGCTTCTACAACAAATTCAGAATGAAACTTACGTTTCAGAGTTTTTACAATGATTTCCTGCAAACCAAGCTCATTGAAATCCTGCGGCTTAGTGAGTTACCTTAGTTTTAATTACATGCATAACAAAAATGTAAAAGCTTTGTTAGAAGCTCTCTTCTTCAGCTTTACTGTGCAAAGCCACTCTACAGTTCTCCCCACTTGGTGCTGTGCTTGGTTGTTGCATTAATTGCTCCTTGCAATGAAGCTACATGAAGTAGACATGTTAGTTAGAAATGTCTTCTGATAGTCCAGGCAAAAATTAAATTTTCATTTGCACCTCTGGCACTATTCTGAATTCCACCATGTCTTTGTTGTCACTGTTCTTTCAGAAATAACTGGTCATTGCATCCTGCTTTATTTTCCTCCCTGCCAACTTATACAGACAAGGTTATTTTAATCTTTTTCCTCTGCCAATCCCTGCACTTCTCAAACTGCCTCATTATTTTTTCTGAACTCTCTTAAGTTTTTCAGCATTTCAGAATTAAAGTTTTGCTTACTTCCAGAGAAATATGGCTTAATTTTAGGAAAAAGTAATTCAGTTTCTTTTTTGGTTAAGGATATTGAGCAATGTTTACATTATTTCCCACACGTATGCACACATACACACATACTTGTAAACATTATCTATTATTCATAAACAGAAGTTAAATTACGACTCAAGTTCAGAAATACTTGCCATCAGAAAAATACTGCTCACTATGGAAAACAAGAAGTTATATTTTATACTTTTTCACTTATACACATATGTATCTTTTTTATGATACCCACATGTAAGATTAAAAGTAAAAGATGACTTTACTTACTACTATCACTACGGGTATCAATAATATAAATCCAGAAATCAAAATCTGCTGCAAATTAGTATTTTCACTAAGGCCCCTGTCTTCCCCGGGCCACCTCCGAGTTGTCTAATGTCAGAGTCTAATCCACTTTCTTCTATACTATTCTTACCAGTACTACATAAGAAGCCAGCTAAGCAACAAACACATAACTCAAATATGCTGAAAACACAATTAAACAGCATTTCTTTTCCAGTATGACTCACACTTACATATTAGAAAAGAGTAAGGATGAATTCAAGAACACCAAACACCGTTGAACCAAAAGTGATCAAACATTTCACTACCTTCAGACTACAGTTACAAACCTTTTATTAGCATCTTCTGTATCTCCACATAAGCATACTCTTTTTTGCAGCATCCATAATTTATTCTCACAGCAAAACACCACCGCAGCTGATGAAACTGTCTCTCCAGTACAGAAAGGACCCTCTAAACAGCCATTAATATTTAGCTATTTAAAAGCTTCTGCCATTTAGGCTTACTTACAGGATTTACAGTGCTGCCTCCTATTGTATTTCACTAGCTCTCCAAAATAACTCTACCTGGTGAGAGGCTAGTGCTTTGTCTATGCATAAAGCAAACCACATGCCACGGTAACACCTAGAAGAGGGTGGGGGAAGTTTTCGACAGAGAGGCGTGACTAGAAAATGTAGCAATCAGCTCAGTTACACGTCAGGATTGACTTGTTTATTTTTCAAGCTGTGCTCGGTAAGAAATCAAAGGCATCTGAGCCTGCGATACGATAGATTTTCTATGGAAAAGCCAGGTAACCACATATTAGAAAAGATGATGCAATGAGTATGCATGGTTTACATTATTGCCTTCTTAAATTAAGAAATCATTTCAATGCTTATTCTACAGCAAAGCCTAGACCTTTGCTTGTGTGTTGGCTACCTTACTGTGCACCAGGATAAAGCGCCCTTGAAATCTGACTCTCAGTTACACAAGTGCCCCTTTATTCTGCAGGGAGGGCTGTGGGCCAGTGTTGGTGTATCCCAGCATAAGGGGCATTACCGTGTCACAGGAAAGAGGAAGGAGCAGACATGTATGGAGCAGTGTTAAAATTTTGCAATTTTTTTTTTCTATGCTGCGTTGCTATGTAGGAGTATTGTTACCAGTAAACACCCACAAAGCTAACCTCGCAGCCTCTATTCAAACCTCTCCTTAAATCTCCTTCTGCTTTGATACAAACACTCCACAATGGCAAGCTGCTGTGCTACAAAACCTATGTATCAGACTAATCATCATTTCTTTAGAGGCTTGCATTTCCTGTCATTGTTTATTATAGCTGTTCCTTATCTTAGCGTCATGCCACCTAGAAGCCCCAGGCATGGACCAGGATACCAGCCTGAGACTCATAAACAGAGTGAAAATCAGCTCTTTGTGCCAAAGATCTTGCAGGTTCATACTTAAATTTCACAGCACTGCACAATGCACCTTTACCTATGATTGCCAGTCCCAAGCATTACCCTAAGATGCACACAAAAAGTAATATTTCACCCAGGTGTTGCTGACATACAGGACCATACAGGACAAAAGTTAGGAGAGAACAGTCAGCCTAACTAGTCTGAGCATAGCCCCACGTTCCCTCTAAACAGCAGCTTTAACCCTGTGGATGGCAAGGGAGAAGGATGCTCTACAAACAGCAGCTCCAGCACTGTATACGAGACCATATTTGGTTCAGACCCAGTTGAAACCAAAGCCCTGATGAAGCATTGAAGACAAAAGCACTGGAGAGCTGCCCTGTTTGCCTGGCTAGAGCTAAAGCTGCAGGCGTGCCTCTAAGCTGCCTCTGGGCTAGAAATGGTGGGAACTGATGCAGCAGAGCTGGTACTGGGGGCTGGTACTCTCTGCCATGGCCTGGGAAAGCTATGTTTTCCTGTTATATCACAGCCATAGGGCACCAGATCCCCATGTGGCTTACACCTTGTTCTCCTGAGAGGGAATGAAATGCAGCTGCTGCTAAGTCTAGGGGCTTTCATATGCTTAAAGCCTTTATACAAAACCTGAGCAACATAGGTTTAGCCAAGAGACTTTACCTATTACTTGCCACTTACTCCTCATTCTTCTTACACAGAACAGATCATCTCTCATTACATGACCAAGTAAAATCCCAGTTTTCCCAGCAGAGGTGAAAGGCAAGAGACTGGAAAAATAATTCTAACAAAGTTTTCTAAGCAAAACACAGAACCATTCATAGACTTTTTTAAAGGTGGAAATAATGTATGTTCTGATTATAGCTCACCGTGGTTGCTTCTGAGTCTGGTTTTTCCTTGATTTTCTGAAGGAGAAAAGCCAAGCAAAAGGTGATCTGAACCCCAGAAAGGAAGCTGAAGTATTCTTTTGTGCTTGAGGATTTGTGCGAGATGACATTTTTGATTCTTTATGATCTAAAAATATTAAAAAAAATTATTTGTTTCAAGTTCTTATTAAACACAGTATTAAAATATACTTTAAAAGTTATGTCTTCATAAACAATTTTCTTTTGCTTACCTTTTACGCCAAGAAAATCCAGGTTTTTTGGTATTTTTGGACAGGCTATATGACATGCTGGTTTATAATGACTAACTAGAAGACTAAGAGAAAGGTAAACAGGTCTAAAGTTTCAAAAAGTGTTATTGGTTTTGGGTGATGCATGTGAGATAAATGAGGCTCTCTTGATTTTCAGAAAGTAATCAGCACTCAACCATTTAAAAACTAGAGTCATTTTAAAATGTAAGCAAATTAGAAATTTGAAAATTGAGGCACCCACAATCAGTAGTCACCTTCTTTTCACCTTTGTAAGAAATATAAATATGACAACCCTGAATATACAATGGTTTAATAGACTGTAATGTAACTACATAACAGTAATTCAGACTAAGGTGTCTTCTGTATCATACAATTCTTTATGATGGAGGATTCCCATGTCCACTGGAGGACATTTTTTCTGCTACAAACTGCATATCAGTACTGTATTTTAAATGCAAGATATCATGAATGATTTCTTTGGGAAAGTTATGATTTGATTTCTTCAAATGGAACATAAACCCAGTCTGCCTGTAAAAGCAGCTGGCTATTGGTGCAAAAGAGAGGATGAGTGTTGCTCACAGATTACAGAAAAAAACTGCAGGGTCTGCTATTAAAATGTGCCACAGGAAACCAGAGGACCTAAGGAAACAAGACTTCACTCAGGAACAAGGCTCTGCATCTTTTTTTTCCATTTAAAACATCATGTGCCTGAAACAATAGAACAGCCTGAAAATGGCTTATCCAATGACTGTAGGAGAAAGCAAAACCAGAAACGGGAGTAAAGTGTCACTGATAACAAGAGCAAGGGGCAGCATTTTGGACCTAGTTCAAAATGAAATGAATAATTAATGTCATGTGATTTAAATCCTGTAATACATGGCTTTCGCTTCAGTGACAATCACCGAGTATTAGAAAATGCTGCATCCTTTACCCCTTTTTAGAGCCTAACCTCTTGGTGGCATTGTTTGACTTGACAATGAAGGTGATATCAGGAGAGTCTTAAGAGCACTCTGCCTTAGCCAGGATGGTCTAGGGATGTAGACAGAGCAAAGCTTGCGGGTGAAAGTAGTACCTTTTTAGTACCTTTTATTAAACCAGCTTATACAGTTGGAAATACCAGACAAGCCTCTGAGGCACAAAACCCCTTCTTCAGATCTGAAACAGAAACAGCAGCTTTCAAAGTTAAATACCAGAGAACAGTTACACAGAGTTTAGTTAGCTATTGCATCAATTAGACCATCTCTGAAAGAGAAAAATAGTAGATAGCTGCGGACTAGAGGGGATGTTGGGGAAAAACAGCCAGGAAAGAGAGAGATCTGTTCTGCGTAGGTCTGTAGTTTCAGGAAGATTTTTAGGGTTTCACTTTTCTTTTGAAATACCTGACTCTGCTTCCAGTTGCTATGAAGCACAAATAGGAAGAGCTCAATGAAAAACATGCAGAAATGTGAATGGAATAAAAGCATATATTATGCATGAAAACTATCTGGATGCAAGATGAAAAAGACAATACAGAATGCCATGCTTGGTATAGACCCACCATGTTTCTTGCACATGTTCATTTTGGATGGGCAACAGAACCTGTGAAATGAGATTTCCAGAAGTTCCTTCCTGGTCAGCCCAATTTTCCAGGCTTTGTCACCCGCCCTGATAATCAGCACTGGCATGCCTTTAGCCTAGTGTTACCAGGAAAAGTTTTCCACTGGTACAGTCAAACCTCTCTCACCCAAATCCAGACTACCTACTTCTTCCAAATGTGATTTTGGTGTTTCTAGTTTATTTAAGAAAACTAGGTAAAACTGAAACAGTTCTTGTACAAAGTAAACATTACTGCTTTGATTGGGAAACCACCACTATATTTACTATAATTACAGCAACTTCATCTTGGTTAAGAAAGAGATTTTTTACAGTGAGGACAATCAATCACTGGAACAACCTCCTTGTGAACGTGATGGACCACTGGAGGTTTACAAGATGTGACTGGACACGGTGTTAGATAATCTCATCCAGGCTCCCTTTCCCACAAAAGGTTGGATCAGATGATCTTCCAATGTCCTTCCAACCTGGGCTGTTCTGTGATTCTAACTATGGGATAAGAATATCAGGGATTTCCTGTTGTGACTCCCAGCTGTGCTTTTAACACAATCTGCTTAAAGAAACAGTCATTTGGAAAATATATCTTTGGTAAACTTTGTCATGAGAAGAAACTCAATGCAATTTCAGAAAGTCCTTAGCTATTACACTCTGAAATGCTCTAAGACATTGGTTTGGTGACCATTAGCATTTAGATAAGGAAATGGAAAAATGCAACTCACTGGTGGTTTTGCTGTTCCTTATCTGATGCTCTAACGGTGGTTTTAGCATTCTATTGACATCAATGTAATTCTGAAATTTTCTTCTTTGTATTTCTTCAAACCATTCTCCAGTCACTCCCTGCAGCCCTGTTTCAGACTTCTTTCTCTTCAGAAGTTTGCTAGAAAGGAAAAAAAAAATATTTTAAAGCCATTTTAGATATTACAGCCACATGATTAGGCACTGTCCATGTTGGTCATTGAAGTATTTACAGTGTATCTCTCTATATGATGACTTTTAAAAAGATACAGTGAGACATGACACATTCACAGCAATTGCATAAAAGTTTTAGTGACAGGAGAATTCTTCAGCTTAATAATGAGATTATGTGACCAGGTTAAGTGGACAACTCATATGCTTGCATTATTCTCTGCCTCGAAGAAGTGTATCCTTCTTCCTTGCAAAAATGAGGTAATAATTCATAAGCATTACAAAACTAATTGAAAGTAAGATTAAGTTCAGCGAATAATCAAATTAGAATAATAATCTAGTGATTCTTGAAATATTTATTCACTCATATAAGCAGAAGCAATAACAAGATTATTCTGATTTTCAAGAGGAAGCTCACTGAGGCCCTGACAGTGAGGTGCCCACCACACACCTTCTATGTAAAGCATAACAATAAAATGTGAATTCAGCTAATAGGTATTCATGCAACATGTTCAACGAGTTTATCACATTTTCCTCTTTCCTTGCTGCATAGTGATTCTGCCTGTGTTTAATACGTATGGAAGCAACTCATAATGAATACGAACGTTCTGCCATGCAGAGGCGAAGCCTGGACAAGATACACACATGTGGCTGCAACTAAAGAAGCTGTTTAGTATCAAGTTCATGTTTTAGACCAAGAAGTCACAGGAATGAATTGTTTATCTGGACATAAAAGAACAAGGTACAGTTGCAAAGGAGTCGGAACAGTGCAACGGCCATGCAAAGCTACTTGTTTTTAAATTAGATTACACAAGTGCCTAAAGTACAGATGCAAACACAGCATATCCACACCCCAACTGATTCTGATGGCAGCAGAACAAGACTTCGTGCACAGCCTGGAGATGAACACCAACGTTTTAGCAAGGCTTTCATGTAAATCCTCCACCTTAATCAGTGGTAAAACCCATGTCTAGGAATACAGATGCTCTGAGAGAACATAAGTTATTTCCGTTATCAATTTAAACAAAAACTCATATTCTCCAAGACAACATTATTTCACAAAAAAACCCTTAAAATTAAATATCTAGTCTGGAAATGGATGTATTTCCATCTGGAATTGAGAGAGATGTTTTTGGTAAATGAGCAAATATGTCCCTTGAAGAAGATTACACAGACACATGCACAAGTACTAGCCATTGCAAATAAACTTGTTACAAAGGCAAAAATGTTAATCATCACAGATATTACCGCACCATGGGAGTGACTAAACACCGTAAACGCCATCTGCAGCATGGAAAGGAGCCTAGCAGTGATGTGAAACAGGAGGAGGCGATGAACAAAGTGCTCTCGAGCGCCAACTTCATGACCTCATTCCTGTGGCCTGAGCAAAGGGGAGCCAAAACACCCGGAGGAGTAAAAGCAGCCGGAGCCGGGCGTGAGGCATTTTGGGAGTGGCTGCAGTCACAGCGATTGCCCGACAAACAAGCCCACAGCAGTTTTGCTGAAGTCCCGAAAGGTGGGGGGATCATCTCTCACAATCCATTCTGGCAACGTTTTAAAAACCAGCCGCAACGAGGGTGGTNCGGGGCGGGGGGGGTCGGTCTGCAACCTGCTCCCCCGCCGGCGGGAACCTGACGTTACTTATATATAAACGTCTAGCTGCTTTACATTGATGCCTTCCAGAGGGAAGAAAAAATACAAAAAACCCCCACACTTACTCTAACATCGACCATATCAGGCATTGCGTGAACATGTCCTTCTCCGAAACATGTATTAAAAATCTTGCACAAACGCTGACATTAATATTTAAACACTGTAAAGTCTTTACTGGTACATGCTTGGCATTATCTGTAGTCATTATCTGTGAACGTGCTGTTTTTGAATTGTGCTGTCATCCCCAACTCATGAAATAAACACTTTAAGTTGCTTCTGCGTATTTATATGTACACAAACATGCAGGCCATATATTAAACCCTATATATATAGTTATCTGAGTAGTGAATAATATTAATATAATACATAATATATAATTACAATATTGCACGACTATTAAATATTTCTCATTTGCGATGACTCCCAGCCAAACCACATCATTTCCCTATAGACCTGCTCTGTCGAGTCTACATGCCCCCTCATGACACTAATGAACGACAGTTGTGAACTACAAGGAAAGCACATCTCAAGAAACAATTACAGCAGAAGATGGTATCTGCAGTCAGTATTGCAATGAACTTGCCTTTGAGGCAGCGCTATTGTTACTTGGATTGCAAATTATATATTGAGACACTGCTCCGCAGGAGTGTCAAAACCCTCTAAACCAAATGTACTAATCCCGCTTCCCTGTCTGCTCCATCCATCCTTCCTCCTCGTTTCTCTACAGCCACTTTGGACACTCAGGGCCACTTCCTTTTGAGAGGAGACAACGTTATGGTGACTGGGAAAAGTACCTGTAAGCTGTTGCAGGGTTAAAGGTAACTCCATTCTCGGGATAATTTACAGGCGACCTGAGCAGGCAGCAATCCTAAATGACCTCACAGGCTACACCTTGTTACCTTTTCCCATCTATTATCCTACACAGCATGTAAACTAATGAATCACTCAGGAGCAATTCCTTTGCACTGTTTTCTAAAACATCTCTTCCTTATTGGCACAAGGATGTCCCTGTGTTTCTTATACAGACATCTCCAGGGAAAAGTTAACCTAAATGTTTGTATGTACTAGACTTTCATGTGGGTTATCATATATATTGTGAAAAGAGCTGTAGCCTCCCGCTGCCACTTCCTGTTAGGATAATAAGGAGCTTTAATTGCTACTGTAAGAGGAAAGGTATTTTCACTAACCATCTTCATCCTGAATATAAAACAGAAGACAGATGTGTAAGGTAGTAGAAACTGGCTTGCCAAATAAGACATCTGGGGACACCTCTGTTGTTTGCAGGGCAGAGAGGACTCAATCTCACTTTCGCCAAAGCAGAAATGATGATTCCTATTGATTTCAGCAGGAGGAGGATTTGGCCCTAAAGGACTCTTACCACACACCTCACGAGAGAACAGATACACAGCAACCACTGAGCAGAAGGAATTGCACCGGGTGCAGGATAGGCAGACCAGTAGTTGCTCATTGGATCAAAGCTCTCAGGATCTGAGAAGGACTGCAAATAAAAACAGTGCCAAAAGCATTAGATAAAAACTACAGCAGGGCAGATAATTTACAAAAGCAGTTACCTAAAACAAGCTTATGCCTCTACTCTGTTTATATTCCTTACTTTGTCAATGAGAAAAGGCTAGAGATGTTAAAAAATAGTGATCCTATTCCTGAAGAACCAGTTCTTTCCTAATTTTTTTGCTTCAGCTTACCACCTTCCCACTGCTTTATACATTATGCCACACTGATGAACTGTGCATCTCTATCATTTCTATGGCCAGTTAATTTTCTAGAAAACACTGGCTGTTATCACAACCACAGGCAGATCTAAAGTTATGCATATGCAAGAGTATTTTCTTACTTATAGTTCCTTTTAATTTTATAAAAATAATGTAAAGACATACTTTCAAGTTGTCATCGTATTTGGAAAAAAAAGGGGAAAAGAAGTACTACTGGCAATGGCAAAGACTACCACAGCTGAAGTAATCTGAAAAAAATATTATCTGCCATTTCATATAAACATATAATAGCAATAACAACAGCATTCTGGTTTCCAAGGTGCCAGAGAAGCTCCTGTGGCAGGCTAAGCCTACCAGGAAGAAAAATAACAATACACAGAGCCAAGATACTCTTTCCTAGCATGTCAGACACACAATAGGTCTATTTTCTAATGCAGTGTTTACTCTGGTTTATTTTTATGCGCATTAAAGCAATCTTTTGTTTATTTTTCTTTCTTACTGTTTTCTGTTTGGCTAATGTCAATACACCAAGTCAGCTTCATTATTACATGTAAAACATTATGCAGATGTAGGTGAGTCAGAGAGGAAAACTGACTCCCGTGTTTTGGCTGCACACGCTACAAGACAATGTAAAAAGATCTAACTGAAAATGCACTTATTTTTTCTTGGGCTTTTGTATTTGTAAAATTAAGCATTTCTGCAGTAATTGCCTGAAAAATCAAGGCCTCCTCTATTTGATGAACAAAATGTTGTGTTGGCAATAATGCTTGAATCTAACCTCCTAGGTCACTGCTAATCAACAACTCAGATTTAATTTTCTCTTCTCCCAAAATACTAGTTTTCTATGTAAGTCTTCATCCTTTTCATTATTAGTACTGCTGCTGTCGTTTTTTGTTATTATGTATTGATTTTATAATGCCCGTTAAACTACTAAGTTGCTTTCAGTAGACATATTTGTCTGAGTATGTGACCAATAAAACTAAAGATGTGTATGGGCAAAGAGGATGTGCCACAACAAGAAAGACCAAAGAGCGTGTTGGTTTAGCGTTTCTTTCTGACCATGACCCAAGTACCAATAAATGTAATGGCAGGACTTTCACTGTCCTGAACAGGCTGTCAGGTCAGGCTGCTGGAGAGTCACCTAGTGGTGACACCCCTGGATGGAAAGGAGTAACTGGAAGTGCCAAGAAAAGTTCACCTGAAGGACAGGGGAAACACGTCACAGCCTGGCACTGAACTGTATGGGATACGTTTTCAATCCCATTTTGATGCGTGCATCAAGTTGCCAGCTCACAATTATCCCTAAATATTTAGATTCCGGAAATGTGCAACACCAGGAGATAGAAGCAGGGAGAAACTGAAAAGGGAATTAACCTTCACTAGTTTTTCCTCCCAGACTGTACATTTAATAGGCAGAAGTACTTTAAATGCAAAGATACCAATTCTGCACCTGATTTTGCTACCCACCCTACTACTACCCTCTAGTACCCTTCCAAGCAGCAAGTAGGACTACTTAAGCAGATAGCTGCTAACAGTAGATGTCATGTAGTCCCCAGAACACTCTTCTGACAATAGACATCAGATTCGCACATTAAGTCCTGTCATGTGTGTCAGGGATACAGGCAGGGAATATGCAAGTTAAAGGCAGAACATCGTTTCTGCCCTTACTGAATTTCCACCTTCTCTGCTTATGGGAAAAATCCTTCCATATATGCACTTTCTTTTTAATTAAAAAGTAGAAAAATCACAAAATCTGACCCAGTGATTTTCTTTAATTAATGTTTATATTTATATTTGTAAAATTCTTTGGACACTTCACAAAGCTTCCCAACTCTCAGAGCAAAGGAATAATCAGCAGCATCACATACCATCTAGATGCCAGAACATCCACAAGAAAAAAAAAATACAGAGCAATATTGCACTACCTCTATTCAGTGGATTTACTCTTCGAAATTAAAACTGATCACCTGCTTTAACATAGCCTAATACGGTGACAATGTGTACATCCATTACACTCAAGCCACAAAGACATCGAGACTATCAGCATACATGAAACATTCTCATCAGACTCCCACTGTGCACTGAATACTTCTTTCCACTCTGTAACTCACCATGTCGTCTGTGTCTACAATTTTTTATCTTAAGCACCTCCTGTACAGTGGTTAAAAGTTACCTCTGTTTTTTCCCAAGGCATTAACGTCTCATATTAAACTATATGAAACAAATATACTGCAGGCAAGTTACTGTAGCTGCTGTTTTCCTTCACCGAGTCCAACACTCCATTTCTCCTGGAAGCTTTTGTCTGTTCCCCTGGGCAAGAGCACAGACTGACACTTTCCTTTGAAACAGAAAACTAGGAAATGTTTAAGGGCAAGGACGAGGTTCATTCTCATGCTGACCACGTTAACTGCTCTCTGCACTGGCAGCTCAGGAATCAGAAGTTCTCAGTTAAAGCTCAGAAATCGGGAGCTCCATGGCTGTCTTCATAACGTTAAGTTTTTAAAGCACAGAGCATTGCAAACTGAAATCACGGGACCTTAGGGTGATTAATCACCCATCTCAAGCTGTTAATGCCTCAAAACATTACTTTTAACATCAAACTATTTCTTTAGTAGCTACCCTGGGTTTACAGTGAAAACATTCTTTCAGCCCTGCTGGAACAAATAGAAATGGCTATAAGTATATATCTCTTAACAAAGTTTATACATACTTAGGATATGAAAGCTTTTAGTCCTTTGGGCAGCTGGTCAACAAGAGTGAATGAGGTGAAATACTGCTAGTAGTGTCACAACTGTCGGTGACCCTCCAGCTTGGGTTGACTCTCTGCCATTTCCTCTACAGTGAGTGCGAAACAGGAGAAAGCTCCACTCTGAGAATGTTTCACAGATGACTTACAGTCTCTCTGTACTGGCTGCAAATGACGGGTCAAAAAAAAATGGTGTTACTTTATTATGCTGTCAATACTTACAAGCTACCTACCAATATTATATGGTAATAACAAAACAAATCCATGATGCAATGGAAAGGAAGGCTACCTATCATTTTTAAAGTGTGTCACATAGCTTCTGAATGGTAGTAATTAATATTTCTAATGAGATGACTTCATTAATAGGAATTCCCATTAGCATTAAGACATGCTAATAGGCACAATGGATATAATTCTCCATGCAAAGATTCTGATTTGTTTGCAGGGATAGATGTAGTCTCAATCCAAAAACATTGCACGACACGAATAAATTTTGGGCTCCTGAATTTCTGTCCCAGAAATCTTACATGGAAATATAAATGTACACTGTGTGTGCCACATGATGGGTTGGAAGGCTGGCGATCAGGTCTTCTTAGGTGTCCCAGTACATCTGAAGCTAATGATTAACAGCAGACGTATTTACTCTTCTAGGGTAGAGCTGCTAGTTGATTGTGAGACCTTTTACAAATATTGATAGCATGCAAAGAGACAGCCATCTATGCAAGTAATTTACAGCTCAGCCATGTATTATAAATTTAACTGCCTTACAAAGACATACAACACAAACGCTGTTCCTCATGTTACTGTATGACTTTGTTTATGCAAAACCTTTCCTAGGTAACAATGTAAGAAAACAGACACAGGCCAGGTGAGAAGTCTGAATGAGGGGAATTGGTTTCAGAAGAAGACCAAGGTCCCATGTCTGCAAGCAGGTTTGTGTAGGATAGTCCACGGGTCTGGACAGAGCTCTAAAATTGAGAGGCTCCAGACGGGCTTAGACATTTGTTTGTACAGAGCTAAGATTGAAGCCTAGGGCTCTCAAAGTACACCTTTCCAATCTCAGATAATTGTGCAGAGTCTCACGCAGAGCTGAAGCAAGATTCTAGTCAACAGAAGTAAGACAGGTCAGAGTGTACCTTCACACAGTTTATATGTTGCTATAGCACCACAAAAGCCTCATTTACATTGCTTTAAGTTAAGGTAAGCAGTCACAAGAATGAATGGAAGCTCTAAATGTTGACACCGTGGATGTTTTTCATCTGGAAATATAATGCTTACATACATGTATATAATATATACTTACACAGATCCTCTGCTATAGCAGCTTAGACTCTCATAATTTATCATAACTCTTCCACTGGAAATAGAACTATTATAGTATAATAATACTTTTAAATAGAATATTTACATTTATAGAATTGTGTATATATACTTATATACATATAAATATATATTTAAGAACATGCAAGTCTATAATGCTGGAAGAAACAGACTGCAGAGCCCCTCAGCCACACTGCTGCAGCTTTGCTTGACTGCAGCTCTCTGCACTCTGGACCCCTCTATCTAGAGACCTGCAGATATATCAAGCAGGAGTTCCTTGATTATTTCAACCACAACTTAAACTGCCTGTAATTTATATGCAATAAAATGCAAACAGACTGCATTCTTCATCATTTACTCCTAACTTTTGTTTTGTCGTTTTGATGTGTTTGCCCACAGTTAATATGGCACCAGTACACATACCTGTTTATTTTTGAGATAAGACTGATAAAAAAAATATAGTTTCTGGTAGTTTAAAATGCAGGTATTTAAATACAGCTTGTTACATTTAACAATGTTAACATAATAATCTAGTTGCAAAGGATTAGAAATACACTTCATGTGAACATTTAGATGCACAAATCCTCAGGAAAAATTCCCAATTTTTTCCTACTTGCTTTAATGCATTTCTCACATGAAATCTGTAAGTTGTGAAACTTTTCAGACTGTCAGCTCCAGGGAATTAAGTCATTTTTCAATTTAAAACATGTACAGGAAAGGCCAAACTGAGGTCAGTCCTTAGTCTATACAGTCCTATGTTAAAGTCATGGAACACAGAAGAAAATGGCGTCTCTGTCCCCAAAGCTAAAAATGCCATTGGGCCAAACTCCACTTGATTTGAAAACTAGATTCAGAGAGCAAAAAGATTTTAAAGGATGATTAAATTCAGTATACATAAACCACTAACAAAACCTAAATTTTAAAGAGGAAAAGGAGATGGACACATGCAACATTTTTCAAATGCTGTCAAAACAGTATCTGATACAAACCAATAAACATCAGCTGAAGTCTTGACATACAGCACAACAAGCTTTGCTCTCAACTATTAGTCAGGTGTCTCCAAGACCTATGTCTACAGGAGGTACAAATGCTGCTTGGGTCTAGATGGACCCAAGAATCTGAAGTACCTCAGCAACCAAACCCAGAAAAACACTAGCACCTCAGGCTTCACCACGGAAAGCATGTGCTGCGGTCTTTGACAAGATTACAAGACACACGTAACCTGAAAATGCCACTGGAGCACAGCTGTGTCAGTACTGGGGGAGATATCCAGCCACTCTGAACATCAGTGAGACATGTTCCTGTGTAATGATTTTTTGACTTCGTGGCATAACCCATTTAATATTTCTGAAATATGTGCAAGGACTTGAAAGTGTTGGGACACAGACAGCGTGTAGAAGCTGTCAGCACCTGAAAATATTTCTGGTGTCCTTCCAAGGTTGCTCACTGCAGACTGATAGTCATTCCTTTCCTCACAGCAATGACAGGCAGCGTGTTACACTTCACTGGCATTCTTGCAGAGGCCCAGTGACTCTACTGCACATGCCACTGGCATTAAAAACAACTTTTAATAGAAATGTGTAAGGAAGCTGAGCTAAAGTGAGAGTGAGTGTACTTTGCTGATGTTTTCAGCATTTCAGTGAGTTCTCTTCTCCGTGCACCTCCATGACTCTTTGCTTGCTTAGTATGGGAAGCTGTCTTCTTCCACTTGATGGCCATTTGCAATTCTCACTCATGTTAATTATTATTTTAACTTCTGCACTTGAATTGTGGAGGAGACAGATGGTGTTGAAAACACAGAGACATTACTATTGGAAAAGTCAAACCTGGGAAGTGCACAGACTTCCTGCAAAGTGCACAAGTCCTTAACTGGGTGACAACTCCACAGAAAAACTGACAAAATTGGACTATCCTGCATTAGCTATTCCAGAATAACTCCCCATATTGACTGTCTACTCAGTAGCTAATGCTAGCTTGTACTGCTGTGCCTGACCTGTTTATTCTTGAAGCCTGGTCAATTTATCCATATAGACACAGCCCAATTAATTCTACTTTTGCCATTAAGCTTGGGCATAGAAAATGTCTACCCATGGGCTTAACAGTAAGCCTTGGCTTGAATTTCATCAGTTTCAACAAGCATCTTCTTTTTGGCAACCCTAGTGACATCAGAAAGTGGGCTAGATAATAATAGCAATAATAATCATTATGATTTTAATTTTTACAGTATTTTGTCACTTGAAATGCAAACATTACTTTGAACCCCGCCACAAGGCCTGTGTATGAATAAGCATGGGAGAAATTGCCCTGAGTGTGTGCTTCGCACTCGTGCAGGTTTGGCCGCCTGTGCCCAGGGCCAGCTTGGAAAGAGCAGAGCTGGTGGCCTTGGAGAAAGCTGTCATGACAACAGCCTGAGGCCTCAGCAAGAGCCATCCCTCCTTCCCCTGGGAGCTGCTTTTAAACAGAGACTGTCCCACGGGGCCTTGCCCCAGCTACAGCTCCAGACATGGCCACTGCCCCACTGATCTGGGCCTCGACCCCCAGCCTGATGTCCCAACGTGGCCTCAGCCCAGCCACCCCACTCCTGGCCTGACCAGCCATCAGGAGCCATGGCTGACCCTGGTCACCATCACCAGGCCTGACCCTGACGTGACTTCATGGCTTGACCTTGGTCCTGCATCATCACCATGGCCCTGTCCCGTGATCACTGGGCTGTGGTGGACCTGGCTACCCTCACCAGGCCTGATCCTGACCGTGACTCACCCCCATGGCCTGGCCTTGGCCCTGCCACGCCACCATGGTGATGGGGTTGGGGCTGCACCAGCTGTCTCGCTGGGGTAGTGGGATGGTGGGACAGGCCCTGGCAGCAAGGCCCTGCCCTGGCAGCCCCATGGGGGGCCCCCATGGCCCCACTACGTGAAGAAAGAAGAAATAAATTCAGTGTACACTACCAGACAGGCTCTTCCAAACATAACACACCTCAAAAGGTGCTTCTGGGTCTCATTCTGCCACCACACAGACTGTAGAAACCCCCCTGCTCTCAAACAGAAGTGCAAAGCTTTGGAGGAAAGGATTGACCTTTTGTTAACACTGAAATTAGTTTACTATGAAAAGACAAGACCAACGAGCTGGCAGCGATGCTGGTGCGGACCCTGTTCTGTAGATGTAAAAGTGGAGCTACACCACAGACTGGTTTAGTTAGCCCGGATGCACAGGGCTGAAGCCGAAATAGAAAATGGCACACGCTATGCCCACCTGCCGCTGGCTGTGATGATCTGCTCTTCCTCAGCTCATGTGAAGCCCCAGTCCTTGACTCCAGGCCCCACCACAAGATAAGATTATTGAAAAACATTGATGAGGCAAAAACTTGATATGCAACTTAACTAATTGCCTTTGATTACAAGTACCCCCACTTGAACAAGGGGAGTCCCAACGTGGGATTATTTATGAGAGTAATTGTTTACTAAACTGAGTAAAGGTTTTTAAATCACAGTCTTCCCTGCCAATTTTTCTTCTATTTACACTTCTTTAGCATATTAGCCCTTCAGGGCTTCAAGGACCTGTTTTCGTAAGCGTTTACAAACCACTAAACATGTCAGTGGCACAGTACCAATAGTAAATAATAATAGTATCTCCTCCACAAACAAGACACAATAGAGTACTTGTGCCCTGAAACATCCTGGGTGGAGTATCTCTTATGAAAGAATTTCTTTATTAATGCTTTGTTCATGGAGGGTGCTCCACTGGAACAACAATATACCCAAGTGGGGTTGTCCTAGTACCCTGATCTCCTCACTCATGCAGCTCATGGCTAGTTTGGGGTTGATTCTAAAAATTATTTCAAATACTGAGTTGGGCCCCTAATCTAGATCTCTAATACCCAAGAAGTTATTCTCAGTCTCCAAAAGGCTGTGAGAGGGTCAACAGGACTACTTCTGCAAATAAGCCAAAATAAAGGCTGCAATGTCAGACCCCTCAAACTGTACGCAAGACAAAATAATTGAAGCACCAAGAGGGTGCCAAGTATGGCTGCACCTCTACAACAAATCCCTTACATGGTTATGAGTATGGAAAAAAGTGAAAAAATACATTCCCTATGCAGGGTTTTATTCCCACCTTCTATTGCCAGACCTGTGAGAGCAAATGTCAGTCAAGAGAATACAGTAAGGGATTATTTGCAACAAATGGTGAACTCAGTAAATGATCTGCTGTAAGGCAGTAAGAACAGTTGTGTTCCTGTAACAAATAACTACGTCCAAATGATTTGTTGTAGAGACTGTCTAGAACAAAGTAAGGAGAGGATTAATCTTTCCCACAAAAATCATATGTTTTTAATGGGTCACTGAGAAAGGAGCAGTGACTGGTGCTGAGTGTACCTCCCAATTAATTTCTTCTGCTTTCCATCTTTAAATTTGAGGATAAAATTAAAACAAACCTCTGCTTTGCAGCCATCTATTCTCATTGGCATAGATCCGTGAGAATAAAACTACTAAATAAAATTTAAAAAAAGCATAAGCAAACCTGGAAATAAGCAAAACAAAATAAAGCAAAGGGAATGAGTGGTCTTCTGTTCCAAAAGCTCCAGGTCCCTTTCCTCTTTTTTTCAGTTCCTATTCATAAAGAGTGGCTGATGTCCAAGATATGTTCTGGAGCTGGTAATTAATTTTTTTTCCATTCTTTCCACTGAAAAAGAAAATATTCCTCACACAATACAGGCATAGTTACTTCTCAAAGCATGATCTAGCTGGTAAACTGCTATTCAGGGGGTTCATTTCCCTGTTCAGTGGCTCAGTCTCTCAGTTATTTTCAGTGTCTCATTTGAAAGTGAAGATAACAGTACTTCCCTTTTTCTGAAGGATTATTAAACTAAAATGGCACAAGGCTATTGTATGTAGTCATAATAGGGGCATTATATAAAGCCGACAAATCTCCCAAATAAAAGTTAATAATTAAAGAATTCAGAGCTCTTCTGCCCTTTTAAATACATCCTCTATTTATCCGTAGCTCTTCTGCTGTATCTCCCAACTGTTCATTTTTTGGACAACTTGCAAACATACCAGCTACCTGTTCCCATGCCACAACACCCTACCTGCTGCCTCTTTTAAGTAGGTAGCTCCATGTCTCCTGGCTCCTCTCGTCTCAGCTGCTTTCTCTGGGCCCTGGTGCTGTTTCAGTGGTGGAGGTGCATCTCTGCACCCAGTGCTCTGGCAGTCTGAGGCATCAGAGCCCAGAAGCTGACTGGAAAGACACCTGCTTGGGCAATGTCCACCTCTCCACGCTCTGCAGAGGGAGGAGCTGCCTCGGAGATAAAAGGCAGCGGCTCCACCTCTGTATTCCATAGCTTCTTGCCCTGTTGCTGCCAAGCCTTCCTACTGGGACTGCCAGTCCCTCTGCTACCTGCCAGGCTCTAAAGGGCTGTCCTGAAGAGCCGGGAAGAAGCCAGCCTCCCATGTCACCCTGCCCATCGGCTTCTTGGAGAAAGGATAGAAAAGAGAAGCACCTACAGGTTTGTTAGGCCTTTGGGACCTGGGGCTCTGCATGCAAATATCAGCTGCCAATTCTTTTTTAATTTCTGTCCCCAGCAGCTGCAAAACAAAGCTTGAGAAGATGAGCCAGGTGTACCCTGAAGCTTTGAAACCAGAAGTCGAATAAGACCTGGAATGTTTTCATGTCATGATTTCCAGGCCTATTTCATTACGTATGGAAAGCCGACCTGTGGTATTAATACCTGTGCCTACAGCAAGCATTCACTGTGTCCTTATGGAAACTGAATTGTTAGTGATCCATCTGACCATGATACTGCCCTCTGAACACGCTGGATTCCTCCCTGTCTCCTCCTGGGCATCTAACTGTGATACTGAAATACTTGGGAGAAGGAACCTTCTTCCACAAGCACTTGCAGAATCATCAGTTTCATTAACCAGACTTAATAAAATAGCATTTTGTGACCGAGTTGCACTTCTGTCTTCACACTGCAATTATTATGACAGAACAATGCATGTATACTGATATACAGACTCTATATTCCATTTTTTCTCCCATGCTAACACTTATGATAAACAAGGTTTTTTCCAAGTTGGTATTATGAATAAGACCAGATTTGGCAAACAACAAAGAATACTTAAGTTGGGCGTTACCCAAGTGCAAAACTAATGTGTATTTTTCTTTTAAATTATTAAATATGTGATTACTAATTATTAAGTTTCTATATTATTTTCAGTGTATATGGCACTGAACAGTCACGTGAGTTGTACCACAGCTGACTGCCGCTGCTTCTGTTAACCAGTTTCATGGGAGAAGGAGTCAGGTAGGGTTGGTTTGCTGTTGCTAGTCAAAGGCACTGCTGAGAGGAGCCACGAGAGGGCACTGCAAAGGAGAAAACAGGCAAAAAAATGCAGTCCTGGGAACCAGCAGCCCAGGGCACATCAGCAGCTCGGCTCCCTGCCAGTAGCAAGAACAAATAAAGGTCCAACAGGTCACACAGTTTATTCCTGCATAAGAGGAAAAGCAAAACTTGAGAGGTCTTCCAAGCCCGGCACAGAGGTCTGGAGCCAGCCAAAGGAGCCGAGAAAGGGCTGATGGTACCCGGAGGATATGCCAGGGCATCAGGAGGAACAGGGAGGGACAGCACAAAGTGGGGCCCACAGCTAACACAAATGTGCACAAGTGTCCACAAAGGTCACACATTCCCACTCCACACAAAGGCTCCAGAGAGAAAGAGGAAGGGAGGTGGAAAGGGGTCATATAAAGCAGCTAGCTTTTCCCCAAAGAATGCCCCCCATTTAATTTCATGAAGGTGTGGGCTGTCTGGGTGAAGAGAGATCCAGTGGTTCTATCAAGCTTCCAGTGTAGGTAAGCAGTAAGAAAAGAAAAAAACAGGTATTTTCGTCTGGAGACCTCACAGTTACTTAGCTGAGAACTCAATGCATTTGAGGGGGAATTGGTCGGTATTTCCTGCTGTATTGCAATACATTTGTGCTTATGTGAAAATCAACTCCCCTGAACCATGATTGTCATTTGTTGGATGTGATAAGCCATGCAGGATGACAGGATTTATCTTTTGATCTTATTTTTTATTTTGTCTTTCAAAATTAACTGGTGTTAACATTTGTTTATACAACAAATGCAGCTTGTAAAAAGAGAAAAGCCCGTTCCTGCTTTTTTGATTCCAGAGTTGTATCTGGGAATGGATTTCAATTTTTCACCGCTCTTTTAAGAGATTTTCAGACAGCTATGTGCTGACTCATATGACATCAAACAGCACGCACAAGATGAGTGCAGTCATTAGAACCTGACTTGTGGTCTGCCAGTAAACACTTCATTCCCTCTATCAATCCAGCCCAGGTTGATCTATACAGGGACATGCTATACTGTAGATAAAGATGGTCACTGAACAAACTGACCAGTGAGCCCACTGGTTATTACTGACTTGCTCCCTGGCCCTGCCAAGCTCCAGCTAGCTCCTTCCAAAACTATGCTCAGGAGCAGTTCAGAGAACAACTCACTTCAGCGATGTCATGCAAAAAAGTGGTATTGATGAAACTGCCCCTTCCATTCCACAGCATTTCCGATATGCCTCATTTAATCGACAGCATAACTCAAACAGCTTCCAAATCACACTTTGAAAGCACCCCAGGAGTGGGCTGCCACAGTGCTCAGGCATTATTGTAAAACTTTTGAACTGAAAAAAATGTGTACCAAGTTAACTATGAAAATAATAGTAATAAGAATGACATAGAGCCAAGGAGGCAGGCATATGGGACCACAAGGAGCAAATGCAATTTTGTTGAGAGCTTCTGAAGCTCACTGTGGTCATATAGGAATTGCAGGATTTGGCCCTCCAGGGTGATCACTGTTATTACTTAGATTATAGTAGCACAGGGCAACACCACACAGACTGGAACCTGTCTGCTCCTGATGGGAGTCCCCTGGCCTGAAGAGCTTACAGGCTAAATGAGACCAGGTAGACAAGTGGAGTGAGAAAGAAAGTACTTTTATTAGGCCCAAGAGAGATTAAGAAACTGGCCCGAGGACACATACAAAGCCTTTGACAGATCCAGGGTTTAACCTAGATTTCAGTATGGCGCCTTGATCATAAACACTTCACCTATCTTCTGCTTAAATTC
The DNA here is from genome assembly GCA_013397275.1 of Burhinus bistriatus. Taxonomy (NCBI): domain Eukaryota; kingdom Metazoa; phylum Chordata; class Aves; order Charadriiformes; family Burhinidae; genus Burhinus; species Burhinus bistriatus. The sequence continues at coordinate 23,751 of VYXH01002948.1, read as the reverse complement.
TGAATGCCTCTTCAACTGAGATTTAAAGTAGACTCCATCTCAGTAAAGCATCACCAGAAACATCCTCTTATGTCGTGTTCATTTTGACAGCTTTTGCATAAAGAGAGACCACTTTCTCTTGACAAAGCTGTAAGTACACAGGCGGAAAAACAAATACAAATTTGGGGGCAGGTGAAAGCCCCGAGTTCAAGAGCAGGCTATTGCTTCACAAGCCTCTTTACAGCATTGAAAGCCTCACTGCATTTGCTCCGATTTTAAAGTCTTACCCAGAGTTTTAAACTTACAACTATCCAGCCATGTAATTCTCCATATCCAGCAAAACTTTCCTCTTCTCTTTTTTTTAGTCATAATAGGACACATGGAACAGAAATTAATCAAAGAAAGGTACTGGCAAATTATGGAAGAAACAAACTGCCAAACTTAACTCAGTCTGGGTTCACATGCTGCAGAAAACTAAGACAAATTCTGGATGCAACTCAATGTTGACATAATCTTTAACCATGCCCATCATAAAATCCACTCCACTGAAATAAAAAATACACAGTACAAAAATCCACTTGACAGAAATGTTACTCATTAACATTCCTTCTACTTCTTACATGAAAGCATTACTTGTGAAAAGTGCCCGCTTGTGAATCGGAGAGGACACTGCCTCTCACTTGTGAACTGCCCACAAGGTACCTCATCTCACCTGGAGGAAGAGATTATAACCTTTAATAATAAACTGCTCTTTTTCCAGCATAATTTTTATTAATTCCTGGACCTTTGCTTTCACTATCAACACAAGTAGCTTTGGTGATTGCACACAGGGGAGATACAAGACAGAAACAAGGTGGAGGCTGTTCTATTTCTTCACATGGCTGGTATAAGATGTTGTGACTTGCACACCGGAATGCGGAGGGAGTTCAGTTACGTCACTTGAAAGGGTCTTGTGAACAACCTTTCCGTCAGGTGAGCGCCTGGCTTGGCAGAGCCGCCACGTTCCCCTGCAAGGTCCCGCAAAACTTCCCCGTCACCGTTGTCTCCCCAGGTACCAGCGTTTAGCCTACACCGACACGGTGCAAGACAGAAGTGGCCTCCTCCTCCTTGGGGAAGGAGAGGAGCCACGGGGAGCAGCAGCCGTGACTCAGAGCCGTCTCTGTCACAACGCGCGTTTCTCAAACATCCCGATACTGCAGATGCCCGGGACTCCCGCTCCCCCGGTGCCCCGGCAGGACCGCAGCCTCCAGCCCAGCGACCCCGGCCCTCCCTGCCCGCGCAGCCCCCGCTGCCCCTCGGTCGGCGCAAGACCCTTCCCCGCAGACTCTTCCCGCTCTTCTCGGCGGGGCGAAGAACCCGCGGGCTCCGCCGCCACCCCGCCCCGCCTGGGCTGGGGCCCTGCTCCCTCCGCTCCCCGCCTCCGCGCCTTCCACCCCCCCGGCGGGGCGATGGGCAGCGACGGGGCGGCGGAGGGGGTGTGCGTTAAGCCTGGTACCTGACTCTGTCCTTCTCAGCCCGCCGGAGCTCCGAGTCCCTCTGCAGCACCTGAAAAATCGCCCTGGCTTCCTCCTCGTTTAAAAAACTGAGATCTGGCCCCTGAGGCGCTGCGGTCATGGCTTTGCTTATTTTCGGGCGGGCGGGCGGAGGCAGGCGGGCAGCTCTGACCCCCTCGCAGCCTGGAGNGCGGCCCCGCCGCTCCACCCAGCCGCCGCCAGCTGTGCCCGCAGCGTCCTGCCGCTGCAGGAGGATATGCCTGTCGTCTTGCGGAGTGGATGGAAAGCGATAACTTTTTCACGGGGGAAGAACGGCGCAGTGTTTCATATTTACTCTCCTTTAAGGTTTTCCCGAAGAAATACACTGGAACGGGTTGCCCAGAGAGGTGGTGGTTGCCCCATCCCTGGAAACATTGCAGGTCAGGTTGGCCGGGGCTCTGAGCAACCCGATCTAGTTGAAGACGCCCCTGCTTATTGCAGGGGGGGGTGGTTGGAGGTGACCTTTAAAGGTCGCTTCCAACCCAAACTATTCCATGATAAATCGTAGAGAACAGAAGCTCTTGACCTGGGTATTATAGCCGCATCTCAGAAGTAATTTCATCCTGATTTCATTCTAACAGCTCTAATGCAACTCAACTCTGCACTGGTGTGGGTGCGAGCAGCATAAAGAGGGGCGTCTCTCCAAAGTACCCATCTACCTAATACGCTGTACTAGTTGAATACTTAGTAAAATGTCCTTTGAATTTTTTCCATCAAAGAAGGGCTTTATTCAGGACCGAACTGCAGATATGAGCACAGCTGTATGGAGAAAGAAAACTGAACACAATGTTTGTTATGGAAAAGCAAGTCAGTGGAAACATCAGCATGGTGGTGTGCAGCGGGAGCGGTGCCAAGCAGCACGCAACCACCTTCCCACCCCACAGAGGGCTGACGTGGGGCCGTGGAGGAATGCTTCCCCACTAGGAAGTCATGTGGTGCAAGTGGAAATAAAGAACCTTAGAGCACGGCGGGAATAACAGGTTGCAGGAAGCTCCTTGTTTCTGTGTGGCTTCTGGCATCACTAGTTTGGCCCAAAGAGGAACCTACCTGATTCCTGGTGACCAAACAACATGGCTATGAGACAAATGATGAAAATGTAATGAAAGCTATGAAGAATTATGATGTTTAGAAGATGTCGAGAGGAGGTGTCTCCCACAGAGAAAAGACACAGTGAATTTTTAATAGGGTATAGGAGATGCTTCTGGGTAAAGTCCACGCATGTTGTTTCTAAAGGTGCAAAAGCCACAGCCGTCACTGGTGCATTAGGAGCTTACAGAACTTCTCTCTAAGGGTAAACATCGTGTCCTCCTCATTCTGTTGCATTGAGCACAGCGGAGTGAACTGTTTTACCAGCAGAAGCTGAGTGTACGACATTCTCCCTGGGACTCTCCCAGGCAGAGGATTAGACATCACTCTCCCTTTCTGCCTGGCACCTGCAGGATATAGAATAATAGAATCACCTAGGTTGGAAGGGACATTTAAGATCATCAAGTCCAGCCATTAACCTAACGTTGCCAAAATCACCACTAAACAATGTCCTTAAGTGCCACTCTGACCGTCTTTTAAATACCTCCAGGGATGGTGACTCCACCACTTCCCTCAGCAGCCTGTTCCAATGTTTGATAACCAATTCAGTGAAGAAATTTTTCCTAATATCCATCCTAAACCTCCCCTGGTGTAACTTGAGGCCATTTCCTCTTGTCCTGTCACTTGTTACTTGAGAGAAGAGACCAACCCCCACCTTGCTGCATTCTCCTTTCAGGTAGCTGTAGAGAGCCATAAGGTGTCCGCTGGGAAGCAATTGCTCACAGTGCTCCTGCATCACACTAGGTCTGCTCCCTGAGTTGACAGGGAACAAGATAACTTTTATTTCTGGACATCCATTGCAATGAACCTCATCAATGCCCACTCTTGCCTTAAAAACTCCCCACAATGCCTCATCAATGCCCACTTTTGCCATAAACCCAATGTTTTATATTATCAGGGAAGCTGTGTTTTTTTAACTTTTTATGCAAACATTAAATACATACATACAGAATACATAGGAATGATGTGGCTGTTCTTATGGGTTTGCAAAGGAAGTAATGTATGACAGGCCTTATAAAGAAAGCATGACATTCTCCCATAAATTTGGTGACTTCACATATAATTGTATTTATCCTACATGTAACTCAAGTGGAATCGATATTTCTATGCTTCTGTCATCCTTTTTCTTTGTTTCTCGCAATCTGATTAATTGCCTTTTTTTTCATCACCAAAATGTATGTTAGCATATTTTCAGTACAGAGGGGAGCAGGGACAAGATGTTCATTTAATATATGAGCAATGTATAGTCTTTCAGGTAATAACAAATATGTTTTTCATTCTGTACAAAGTGATGGGATTATTTAGAAGAGTCACAAGTACCTACACTTGTGGCTTTAGAGAGATGCTGCCAGACATCATAGTGGTATTATTTCAATGGCTTTTATCGAGAATATTTAGAGATTTGGGCATAGCCATCTTGTATGGTAAGAAGACCTTCATTTTACACAGCATCTTTGGTATGTCATATCAGCATTACAAAATGTGCATTGGATCATGACTTGAAACAGCTGCTATCTATGGAGTCTCCTACCAGAAATTTACTTTGTGAAAAAACCCTACTTTTCCATATGTCTCTTCATTACGCCACCTCACTTTAAAGTTTATGTCTTTTTCATATATGGATGATGATGGCAAGGAAACACTGCCTGTATTCCAGTATTTAGAGTCTACATACTTTACTTTCTGTTGCATAAACCTAAGATGAGATACATGCTTAAATTTTTTTCCATTATTTTTAGGTAACAGCTGTTCCAGGAAGCTACAGAAGTATTTTCTTGTAAATAAATAGCATATCTTCTGTTTAGCAGCCTGAAACAGAGGGCCAAAATAGCATATGAGAGGCTGCAGACATGAGACGTCTATTAGTAATGTTAATTGCCAATGCCACTAAAGAGGATGCTGACACACATACCTTAATTATAGGGCAAATTCTTCAAAAACTGCATTTCACAAATACTGTTGTAGTAATGGGTGGTGTTAATTCCACTTACTCTCAGTGGAGGATTTCAAAGTGTAAGACTCCAGAAAGGCAGAGGGGCTGTTTCTAAAAGCTGATCTGTAGCTAGGGAACTGAGGGGAATGTGCAGGAGGGTTGGCCGAATCTTGTAGCAGTTGGCCTTGAGGCTTGTATCAGTCTTGAGGCTTGGAAGAACTAAGGTCTTGTCTATTCCTGTTGAACTAATTACTGTGTAAATTGTCATGCAGATTAGTGAAGGTTCATTTAATTAACTCCCTGGGTTAAGTGAAAAAGGCTTCATGGCAAGGCAAAGAATAAATATGAAGCGTCTTTCATTTAAAATGTATTAAATCTGCTTATTGTGCTTGAAATAAATATTCCTAACACTAAGCTAGGTCAAAAATAGTTTGATAATACTACTCGTAAGAGCAAAAGCAGTGCCTCTCCCTCTGTTTAACAAGCCCATCGTTTATATCTCAGTCCACTCTAATAGTCATTATTGATTTATGTGTACTAAGTTGACAACTAGAAGTCCAGCTAAGTTTCAGGGGACGTGGTGGCTTGCAGTGCATGGCTCCCACTGCCACAGGTAGACATTTCCACTGAGCAGTGAGTGTCCTCCAGGATCTCTCACTGGGCCCTCAGCTCCCACTTCAAAAGGGCTTTGGACTTTGATTTAGGCATTTTAACTGTGAAGTGGTACACTTTGAAGATTGCCTGGATGTCAACATCCAAATGCTGCTCATGTTATTACAGCTGTTTGCGTGCTATGCAGCCTCTTGTGAGGCAAGGAGGGAGCCAGGACTGGGCTAAGCAGGTTGCAGAGCGTCGGCCATTGTCCACCCTGAAAGTGCCACAGGCGGTAGGCCTGCTCCCACAGGGAAAGCCACTCTTCAAGGTACACCACATTCACAAGTCACATCTTGCAGCCTGTGTGGCTGTGGGCTGCTCCTTTTCACAGTTTCCTCAACCACTTCGTCTTGCCCTGTCTCTCATTCACCTGCTTTTCTTTTCCTCCCAATCTCTTCAGCGTGGGCCGCTCCCTTCCCTCCCTGTTAGACTCTGCCCCACCAACATGGTGGATTTCCTCACCTGACAAGTACTGCTTGCTGCTGCTGCTGCCTCTCATCCTAATGCCCTCCTACCCCATACATTGTCTATATGAACTCCTCAGTTTTTTTCCAGTACAGAGTTGTTTCTGCTGAAATAGACTTCTTGTTCCCTTAGAATGGCACAAGGGCAGCCTGGCAAAATTTTTGCTTACAAGGAGAAAGGCAAGAGTGATACCCCAAAAGCGTATTAGCACTGCATGGCAGCAAGGAAAAGCGGTCATGAGAGAGAGCTGTGAACTAGTGGCTGCAGTCCGACCCTTGCATTTCACGACGCTACTCTCAGGGTATTTGGTGCTGCTTTGGACAATGACTCCATGACACCCCTTCGCTTTCCTTTCTGCTTGTGACTGTCTGTCTGTCTTCCTTCCTCCCTTACTTCTAGGATTCAGTTAGTCACTAATTTCATTTTGAATACTCATTGGGACTGCATTTTCTCTGGACTGGAGAGAAGAGAAAGTTGTGAGCAGGATCCCTCACAGAGCAAGACAGGTTGGGATTTTAGGGGGTTGCTGCCGAGGGCTGTGGCCCGGAGAGGCAGATGAAGAAGGAAGAGGGTGGCTATCAGTACATCTGCAGAGTATAAGGGCACTGCTTGGCATGGGAGGGGAAAACTGTTCTGTTGAAATGATGCAGGATTTCTGCTTTATCGGCAGTACATCGGTATGTCTGACGTCCTGACTGACAGAGCCATATGTTGGCTAGTACTGTGTCTATTGTCTTGGCAGAAAGTATGTAACCTTCTCTTCCTCCTTAACTAATATGCACATAAACATAATCACCAGAGGCCAATACCTGGGACACAGCAGAATTATGCATTTAATATATTAAGTTTATAAGACAGCGCATGCAACCTATTAAGACAGTTTTGAGTAAAGGTAAAATGAACCAGGCATGTGTCGCGGGATGGAAGTGTTAGACACAGTTATGATTTAGCAGCAGTTCAGTTTTATTTGTGATTTGAGGCAGATCAAGAGACTGGGTTTTAGCAGCACTTAATCATTAACTGATTTAAAGATTTACAAAGTGATTTAACTAAATAAATGAACAGCGACTTGATTACAGATTCGAAGATGACAAGATTCACACTAACTTACTATAAGGTATCCCAAACCAATACATATACATATGAAAGCAAAAGCATAGATCTCAGATTAATGTATATACATATAAACAAAGCATATAAGTGTGCATGTGCACACACACACACACACTGCAGTTTGTAACTGCTGAGATCAAAGATCTCTTAATATTGCATGACTTTATCGAGTTGGCAGGTACTCCTTCTAACTCCTACATGTGCACAGAAAATGGAAGAACATCCACATCCATAAAGCTAATACATACAGACATATAAATGGAGAGGTGGATGAAAGAGAGGCTAGCCTATAGTTAAAATTTCCCTTTTTGAGTTAGAGCAAATGCTCACAATGCATCAGCATTCCTCAACGGGCGGTAATTGAGACTCGAGACGGAGTGTCTTGCCCTGGTCTTCCAGTTCTCGAGGTGTTTACCTGAGACAGCATCCTGACTTAGGGGAGATACTGGCCACAGTCAGCTGCGATCCAGAAGAGCTCAAAGGGTCTCGCTAGAATTGCTACTTATAGGATTTGAGATAATTGACTGTTCGTCAGGTATTTTTCCACTCTGGCCCAACTCGCATGATGGAATATTCCGGTACTTTCCACCAGTTGTGCAAGTCCAGAACTTGCTAGATCTATAAGTTGTGGTGTCATCTCCCTTTGGGCCATGATCCAGGTACAGATGTACTAGGCTGTCAGGGAGTGATATTCCCAAATGATAGAGGAAGCAAGAGCCAAGCACGTTAAGGGACTGCCTTAACACTCTGGTCCTTTATCTTTTGCAATTTGCAATTCCTAGGTTGGTATGCAGCCCAGGGATGGGGAATCACACCAAGTACCAAGTGGCCAAAGGTGGTGGTGGGGGCTGCACCACCACAGCATAACTAAACAATAAGGAAGATATGCTATTAGAAGGAAGANGGCACTGGTGAGGCCACAACTGGAATACTGTGTCCAGTTCTGGGCTCCCCAGCTCAAGCGGGACAGGGAACTACAGGAGAGAGTCCAGCATAGGGCAACAAAGATGATTGGGGGATTGGAGCACCTCCCTTATGAGGAAAGGCTGAGAGAGCTGGGACTCTTTAGCCTGGAGAAGAGAAGGCTGAGGGGAGACCTTATTCTTGCTTATACGTATCTAAAGGGTGGGTTGGAGGAGGATGGAGGCAGACTCTTTTCAGTGGTTCCCAGTGACAGGACGAGGGGCAACGGGCACAAGTTGGAACATAGGAAGTTCCATTCAAACATGCAGTCATGCAGTCATGAATATGTGTTTTATATGGCTGCAGAGGGCTCCTTGTCTTAGATAAGACATTCCGGAGGTTTTCTCTTTGTTTATGCCTTCTGTTCAGCTGTTCTGCTAATATGACCATGACCAATTGCCATAAGACCTTTTTGGAGTGTCTGTCCCCAAACAATATCCAGGTGTTTACAAATACTACTAAATGTTATATCCTTGGGAGCAAAGCAGATCCTCTGTTGATACCAGACATTCTTCACTGTCAAAATCTTAAAAATTTTGCAGCTCATGAACTACAGCTAACAGAGGGGTGTCAGAGTTGAAGCAGCATGATGTCAAGATATGAAGGCATACAGAGGTATAAGTCAGGCTGCTCTGTATGATGGAACAACTTTATAGGATTGGAAGTAGTCCGATTCAAATGACTTGTGCATTTTTTACATCCAAACTGCTTACAGGAATTACGTTCAAACTCAAAACTCCTCTAGCTGTACCTTAATTCCTTATCAGGCCAGCTTTCTTGCTTATGCTAGACTCAGGCTTATGTGAACCAGTGCATGAGGAATACAGGCAAGACATGCAAATTTAGGTCCAAGATAACATGACAGTATAGATATAGTTCAAGAGTCCCTGTGCTTCCCTCTGCATGTATTGTCACTTAAAAGCTAGCCCAAATCTGACTGCTGCCTCATAAAGCCATGAGTAACCCCTGGAATTGCTATAGGTGTGTAGCATAATGCATCTGTTCTTTCTTCACAAAAAACGAATGCAATTTAAGAGCAGCCAGCATGGCTTTACCACAGATACCTGGCTGCCTTCAGTGATGAGGTGACTGCTTTGGGGATGAGAGGCAAGCAACAGATATTGCTTGTTTTGACTTTAGCAAGACTATGAAGACCACCTTAGGTTATATCCCTGTAACCACACTTGAGAGAGACGGACAGGATGGGTGGACTACAAGGCTGATGAAAACATGACTGGACCATCAGGCTCGAAGAGTTTGGGTTAGTAGCTGAAAGTCTAACTGGCAGCCAGTTAGGAGTGGTATTCCTCTGAGTTAGACACTGAACCTGGTACTATTTAACTACTTCACTAACAACCTGAATGATGAGATGGAATGCATCCTTACTACATTAGCAGGTGACATTAAATTGTGGGGAGAAGATGGTGTGCTGGAGGGCAGGGCAGCTATTCAGAGGGATCTCAACAGGCTAGAGAAATAGCCTGACAGAAACTTTTTGAAGTTCAAAAAGGCAAGTTAAAAAGAAGAAAAGACAAGTAAAAAAAGGCAAGTGAAGCTCATCTAAAGCTCTACCTGGACATGAAAAATACTAAATACTATGCCACCGTACAATTTGGGAACTGGCAGGCTAGAAGGCAGTCTTTCAGGAAAGGACCTGGCGGCGGGTCATGGTGAACAACCCGAACATGATCCAGCAATGTGCCCTTGCAGCAACAAAGCCTAACTGTATATTGAGCTGCATTAGTAAGAGTGTAGCCAGCAGGCCGGGGAAAGTGGCTATTCCCTGTGAACTCAAGAAGCTGCATCTGGAGTATTGTGTACAGTTTTGGACTCCCAAATACAAGAAACATTAGCAGTCCAGTGGAGGAGCACAAAGCTGACTAGGAGGCTGCAGCCTGTGACACATGAGTAGACACTGAGCGAAATGGGTTTGTTCAGTCTGAAGAAAAGGTTAAGGGGATCTAATTGTTGTGTACAACTTTCTAGCAGGTGGTTACAGAGAGATCTTCTTGGCGGTCCACCACAAAAGGACAAGGGGCAATGGAGATAAATTGCATCAAAAAATTCTTATTCACCATTATGAAAAAGACTTTCATAGAATCATAGAATGGAGAATGGGTTGGGTTGGGTTGGAAGGGACCTTTAAAGATCATCTGGTCCAACCCCCCTGTCATGGGCAAGGACATCTTCAACCAGATCAGGTTGCTCAAAGCCCGTCCAGCCTGACACTGTAACAGGTTATCCAGGAAGGTTGCAGATACACAAAACTTGACTGGGGAAGGCACTGAGCATGGACTTATAGTCTCATAGAATGGTTTGAGTTGGAAAGGACCTTCAAAGACCATCTAGTCCAACCCCAGTGCAATGAGCAGGGACATACTCAACTAGATCAGGTTGCTCTGAACTCTGTCCAAGCTGACCTGGAATGTTTCCAGGAATGGGGCATCTACCACCTCTCTGGGCGACCTGTTCCAGTGCCTCACCACCCTCAGTGTAAAAAATTTCTTCCTTATATCTAGTTGGAATCTACTCTGTTTTAGTTTACCCCTTGTTCTGTCACTACAGGCCCTACTAAAAAGTCTGTCCCCATCTTTCTTATAGGTATTGAAATGCCGCAATAAGGTCTCCCTGGAGCCTTCTCTTCTCCAGGCTGAACAACCCCAACTCTCTCAGCCTGTCCTCATAGGAGCAGGGTTTTCCATCCCTCTGATCATCTTTGTGACCCTCCTCTGGACCTACTCTAACAAGTCCATGTCTTTCCTGTGCTGAGGGCTTCAGAGCTGGACGCAGTACTCCAGATGGGGTCTCACAACAGCGGATCAGAGGGGCAGAATCACCTCCTCAACCTGCTGGCCACACTGCTGGTGATGCAGCCCAGGATACAGTTGGCTTTCTGGGCTGCCAGCTCACACTGCTGGCTCATGTCCAGCTTTTCATCCACCAAAACATCATGAGAAGGTCTCAGCACTTTCCAGCTACTTAAAACAAGACTCCGTTCTGCTCCTCAGCCTGTTAGCCAAGCCTGCACTGGCTCAGTATCCAAATCAAGCCAAAAATCAAAATCATTAACATTTGTTTCCTTCTCCCTCCCAAGAAAGCTGAATTGAAGTTAGCCCTGCTTTGAGCAGGGGATTCAACTTGATGACCTCCCAAAGTCAGTCTAGATTATTTTATGCTTCTGTGATTCCAAGTGGTTTATAGCATGTATGCCACACTTGAAACTTCAAAACAGAGATTACACTTCTGTGTACTGACTGCAAGATGTAAATGTAACCCATTGTGAGGAAGTTGTTTCATGGTATACATCAGCTCATCTTTTACTAGAGAATAACCACCAGATTATCAGAGATAGTAACTGTCAGCAGCAGAGAATAGTGTCCTTAGAATCTCGTAATTTCCGGTGCTGGGTGAAGAAGAAAGGTAGTACATCTTACAAAAATTATTATTTCAATTTTAATTTAATTAAGAAAGTTAAAATAAATGAAACACAATAAAAATCTCACAATCTAAAATAAAGTTGCATAACAGAAAAACTTAATGATATCTTTAGTTAAATTATTTGAGCTAAAAGTATATCATGCTTTGTTTAAACCCTGAAGCAAGCACAGTTACTAATGCCCCAGAGAAAACTCTGGTTTTATTTACATGCTGTTTTGGAGGACAAGGTACATTAAGTATGATATAGCAAAATCAGAATACCTCTGTGAATATACCAGGGGAAATTAATATAAATTGTAGAGTGAAAATGCCTTCCATTTCAGCTAAGAAGCAGATTGTCTAGAACTTAATTAGCTTAATTCCAAAGCGCCTTTATTGCAGGAGGATCACTAGGATAAGGCAAAATCCTTACTCTACTTAATTTGCATAAATACCCCTAACAGTGGAAGTTGAAGTTCACATCCTTCTTCTAAATATCAGTGGCGACTGATGTTGGTCAGCTGTGAATATAAGTATGTCAGAAGAACAAACATAAAGAGTATTATTGACTAAAAAATATTTTACCCCTGCTTTGTTTATAGCAAGCAAGGTCCACCTGAAAGATCAGGTAAAAGACACATTCGTGTTTCAGTTCAACTCACTAGCTAATCCTCCTCCACATACATTGACAACTTGACAACAAGTCTAAATATCTTCAGCTGCCAGAGAAAGTATTCATTTTACTAATTGTAAGCACTTGTAGTGTAGACAGCTCCCTTTAAAGTTTGCGTAATTACCTTTATTTTCAAAGAAGAAAACCAAATGCTTATAGTACACAATTTATCTCATTCTAAAGTAGACATCTAAAATAGGTCAGATGAATCATGCCTTAAAAGAGGCTCTTTCTCTCCATTGAATATAAAGGGAGTCTGGCATGACTAGCTCAGAAGCGTACACTATATGTCTAAAGTTAGGTGAGAGGAATCCCATCCCACCTGTTTGTACACTTAATAAAAGAAGAATACCAATACAGTATAAAAATGAACAAACTGTCCCCAGGCTTTAAAACAAGTTGTTTTAATCTTGAGCAATTCAGCTCTTAATTTAAGGTTTGATTCAACTCCCATTGAAGTCAATAGCTGTATGTTTTAAGAGGAATTTAATGAGGCTTGTAAATTATTTTTGTTTACTTCTCAGCAAGGATACTTAAGTAAATTCAATGAGAAATGGATACCCAATGCTTAATGAGAAAGGATATTCTATAAATACAGGTTATACTTTGAACAGGATTTTTTTGTAAATTAGTTTTTTTCCTTCCATCTTTTAAATTAAGTATGTGAGGAGTATAGATAAATCCGTAGTGATAAATGCATTTAACAATTCTAATTCAAGTAACACCAGAAAGTACAGATGTTGTTTCCTTCCACCGGACGATTAGCCCTTTAATTAATATGTGTAATATATTAAACAAAGTCAAGCAGGATGTTATTGCTCTGCTTAAGTGATGACTCTGAAACTTGCTTTGCACGGTCAGTTTTGCAGAGCTCCTCCGTGCTGGACCCCAGATAACAACAGGCATATAGTACTACTCATAACACAGAGTACAATGGAGTTGTAGTTGGAAAGTCTGACAAAAACTTTTGGAGCCTAGTATAGGTGATGAAAATGAATGGCTATCTAAATGAAACCATTGAAGATTTACTGTGTAGCCTGGGTGTGATCCTGTCCTGATCTCAGCGTGGGGAATTGAGGAAACAGTGGGCATGCACTTACATGACTGTGACCAAGACACGTAACCAGGAATCTCTGCTGGCACTAATGGGAGAGATGAAGGATATGATTTGTGTTCTTTTTTCTCATTGCTGAATTCATGCTAAATATCTAACTGGCTTCACAGTTCATTGATTTGCATGTGTGACTGGTAGGGAGGTCTTGAAGGAGGGGAGAGAGGGAATTCTGTTGAAGGAGTTGGCATTCGAGTGAGATTAACAAACTCTAGAGTTGGGGTAAACTCTAAACTTCCATTTTCTATCTGAAAATCTGCTTCAGAGTAATACAGGTTTGAGCTTCTTAAGCATTACCGGGAGCTGTGTGAGGAGTGTGAGAGAGAAGGCTGTCTTTCCTTGGCTCTGCATTGAACTGTGTATTACAGGTTCCCCAACCAACCCCTGTTTGACAACCCTGGTGCAAAGGCAGAAGAGGTCAGCTGGGAAGGATCCCTTTAAACATATTAAAAACTGAAGTAGTGACTCTGCATATTAATAATAGGATTAAATTAAAAGTACTGGGTCAGTATGGGAGTGACTGAAGGCAAAGGACTCTCTCTAGTGCACCTGGTAGTAAAAGAAGAGGATTTAACTAGATGGGGAAATATAAGCAGCTTCAAGAGGTTAGAAACAAACAATGATGCAAAATCAAATGCTTTTACTTTTATTCTCCCTACTCCATTCTCGTGGCATGAATTTTTTGCTAAACAAGCAGTTCTCCTGTAAACTAGCTCTGCTGTGCCATTCCTAGCTTTCATCCACTCAACATCCTGTCTACCTTTCATCGCGGCACCAAATCCAGCCACTTGTGAATAGTCGGTCTGTGTAAGTATGTAAGGGAGAACTTTGTGCTCTGCAGAGCTCTTTAATGGCGAGTACTGAAGATGATAGAACGTAATGCTAGTAGGGTAACTTCAGCATCTTTGGTGCTCTCCTCCCGGGTAAATCTGTGCTTAAAGTGTTCTCCTTGTGTCAACCTGTATTTAAGAAAATTTGGTGCAGGCTAACTGAAACTCTGGGTCCTGGAGGGATGCAGAATTAAGAAGTCTTTCCTGTTCCAATTGAATTAACTACATTAGTAGTTTTCCTGCAAATTATCACTTTGTTAATTAACCTTGCAGACTTTGTATTTCATACTGAAAGAAATATGAAGTTTGTGTGCATTAAAAGTGGCAGTGATATGTAAACTATTACTTAGGTTTTTATGAGGAATAATGAAAAGGAGAAATTGTATTGATAATCCACAGGGAAAGTGTTAGAGGCTGCATATATTGATATAACTGCAGCATTTTGTGGTAACTTTCGGTATGGCAACATGCTGAAGAATTTATATATGATCTCATTTTCCTGTAATACCATCCATAAACTTTTTCTTATACAGGTCTGTTTCATCAGACAAAAGATGAAAGACACAAGTTTTATAACACTAACAAGGTAGGATGAATTTCACTTTCTTAATTACTAGCACAAAAATGCTACTAAAAGCATTTTGATGGCATGAGCTGTCAAAATAACTTACTCAGTTTTACCTTCTTGTTTTATTTACCAGCTTACATGAACTACATAAAAGCCTCTTTCTTAAGAGCAAATGAAAAATACAGAACCAAAATGGCAAAGCCTTAGTAATGGCTGGGATTTATCTGAGATTTGTATGTTCAGTAAAAAATCATGTTCATCTACTCTGATGGATTTGATGGTGGAAATGTTACCACATCATCAGCATGGCAACAGTCATTACCAAATTAGTAAAATTGCACAATAATGTCTACTATCACAGACTAATTTGCAATGACTTGCCTACCCTGCAGGTCCGTTGATACCAGTCCTATTGCATTATAGGCATCCTTATATAGTGGTGCTGGTATACCTAGCAGCCTGTTTTTGAGATCAGTTGCTGCCCCACGAAATAGAAAATGGCACTGGTAGGATTGACTACCTTAATCTGGCAGGATTGACTACCTAAGTGTTAGCACGTTGAAAAGCAACATGTTGCATTACCTGGCTGACACAGTATTATTCAGCAACAGCAGCAGCCACAAGCAGCAGTGGAAGTAGTAATATGGCTCCCAGATGGAAAAATAATGTGGAGGGAATTAGGAGCTGCCTATCACCCTTAACTTCTCTCCCTTGTATGGGCAAGCTGTGGTGATGGTAGCTACTTTTTATATGATCTTAAAAAGCATGATGTTGTTAGTGTGCTGTCCTGGGGATGGGGATGGGAAGGGAAGGGGAAGAATAGTAACAAAAAAACCAGTCTATGTTTCTAATGAGGAGCTGAATCCTGCTACCCAGAACAGCAAAATTTTTCCCTCTCTCCGTAATTTCCTTAACACCCTGATGCTTGGCAAAAGATTCTTGAAAAGGAAGCAGAAATAATTCTGTGCCTTTGCAATTAACCCTTGACATGGATGATTGTTATTAGGTCAGAGCAGCAAAGATACTTTTTCATTCAAACACCTCCTCTTTCAAGATCAAGAGCAAAACCTGTTCTTCCTCCATGCCCTGATGGTAACACTTGTACCCATTTTCCATCAGCCCTGGTGACAAAGAACAGATCTGTATTAATTCAGGACAATGAAGAGACTTTGTCAGCCAAGGCCAAGGTAGTGCGAGTGCTGTGGTGGGCTTACCTCGGCCAGCAGCTGAGCCCCCACCCAGTCTCTTGCTCCCTCACCCCCAAGAGGGATGGGGGGAGAGACTTGGAATAACAAAAGCTGAAAACTCATGGGCTGAGATAAAGACAGTTTAATAGGTGAAGCAAAGCTCCATGTGCAAGCAAAGCAAAATAAGGAATTAATTCACTACTTCCATAAGCAGGCAGATGTCCAGCCGGGGAAGCAGGACCTCAGTATGCGTAACAGTTACTTGGGATGCTTTAACCACAAACATCCCCCTTTCCTCCTCCTTTCCCTGAGATTTTATTGCTGAGCACAATGTTGTATGGCATGGAATACCCCTTTGGTCAGTGTGGGTCGGCTGTTCTGGTTGTGTCCCCTCCTAGATTCTTGCATAGCCCCAGCCTGCTTGCTGGTGGGGCAGAGTGGGGAAAAGGAAAAAAGGCACAACTCTTGATGCTATGCAAACACTGCTCAGCAACACCCGAAACCCTGGCATTATCAACACTGTTTTACTCACAAATGCAAAACACAGCAGGGTATGGGCTGCTAAGAATAAAGTTAACTCCATCCCAGCCAGACCCAGTACAAGTGTGGATCATGTTCTGCTGCTGCTGCAGCAAAAGTCATCACAAGAGAAGAGGAACACCTGTGCTGGAAGATGTACCTATAGAGAAGCCTGATGTGTCTGGGGATGGCCTATCACTATATTGATCTAGAAATCAATTAAAAATCCATGACATGTTAGATGCCTGATTGATGCTTATCTGGGAGAGAAGCATACTGTTACAGCTCATGTTCTCTCCTTTTCTCAAGCAGAATAAATTATAATTGTGCCTATGTATATGTTTTTTCTGCATTCAAAATTCAAGCCATCAAGCACTACAGCTCGATGGACCCAGGCTGGGTTCCACTGCTGGGTAACCATGTGGAGGAAGCCAGCAGGGAAGCCCAAGGTCAAGGGTGTGGGGAGGAGCCCATCCCAGAGCATGGCTTCACAGGTGGGTCAGACGCAGAGATGTTTGGGCCAGGACCAGGAGTGGCTCCACTGCAGGGGTGTAGCTAGGGGTGTGGCCCCAGGCACGGCTCCAGAGGTGAGGTAGGCACGAAGACATGTGGTCCAGGGTGGGGTGGCAGAGCAGCATGTGTGCTGGAAAAATGCCCAGATCCTGGCTCTGTGCCCAGAAAATGATAAAAGAGGAAACCAGGAAAGGACCTACCAAATGACCTTCTTACCTGGGAAACCTAATTTTGGCTCCAGCGTGGGCTGCGGTGATACCTTGCTGGTGCACAAGAAGGTGGAAGCAACAGCAAGGGCAGAAGGTGGAACAAAACAGGGTCTGAGGAAGGCAAATATGTGGAGAGATTGAGTAGAAGATGAGAAAAATTCCGACTGAGCTTAGAGTCTGAAGATAAAGCAAAATGTTAAATTGGAACCTGCAGCATCCAGACCCAACAATCACCAGCATTGAAGACTAGGAGGGAGGGTAGGAGAGGCTGGTGAAAAGGATGGTAAGAAGCTGTGGAGAGTCTCACGGATCACTTGCACAGAGAGGCAATGCCTAATCTGTCAAAACCTCCTAGTCCGTAGTTGACCCACCAGCATATTTGGAATAACTTCGAACTGGGAGACTACTTTTGACTAGGTCATTGGTTTGTGTCACAAAGGTAAAGTATTATTGACCTAGTTATAGGAGGCTTCAGCTCCACTCTAGTGGATGATCAAACCAGAGTGACTCCTAGAATGGGGAGAGGGAAGGATGTTGATTTGGTTGCAGGAGAATCGGACTGCCTGACTGTATGAAAGCAACCAGGAAGTTAGAAAGAGCACTGGAGAGCACTAGTACTGTGGCCTGAAGGGGAACCCAAAAGAAGGGGTAAGTCTTAGTCACTGGCTTGCAGACTTCTTCAAATCTTCTATTGGATTTTTAATTCACATTACTTAATGACATATTATTCTCTATTATCACTGTCATAGAATTATATAATTCTCATTTAACAGAAAACAGTAAACATCAAATTCATGTTCATGCCTGTATTTCACTACAGGTATAAAACAAACAGTAAAATCCTGTACTTGTAATTCTACATGGATTAGAAATTCTGAAATCGGACCTATCTGGAAACAGAGCTACGCTTCTGCATGTGGAAGTTGCCCTCCTGCTGTTGTACATTATTACTGTAGTTAGGAAACAAGACTTTAGATAGATGATTTGCACAACCAGGATATGCAGAGAGAGAACAGATTTTTCTTTCAGTGCAAACGATCCAACAAAATAGTCCTGAATACTGTCTAGCTGCTTGGGCTAAGGGTAAATGCAGTTTATATATACTGAGGTATTTGCAAACTGGCTGAGTAACTTTGTTAAATGGGGATCCACTTAACCATACACTTAATATCAATAATTTGTGAGTAACTTTATGAAATAAGATCTTGCTCCAGTGCAAAGTGGCTATAAATTGGAGGCACTGTTAATAACAATACTAGCGTATTATGTTCACGTGGAGATAACATAATCTATTGTTCAAAGTACAAGGCAATGGAGCCATTAAGGATATTTCTTATCTTCTGTCTATTCTTCAGTCCCCTGAATATTACTTTTATTTTCCACCCACTCCTCCTAAGTTGTCTTCCTGATAAAAAGATAAACCCCGTATTTCCAGTGCAACTGCATAGGATTTTACTGTAATGCTGGATTTCTAGATGATTTGAATCTCTTTATTCAATGTTCTTTGAGTCAAATGGCTGGTGAGGGTTTTTTTTGGTACTCTTTATGTCTGTCTGTGGGAAGAGTTTGTTTCTCTGTCACCATTACATGTAGAAGCCTTTGCAGAAGACTAATGACATCCATTCATCTCACTAAATGTGATATCAATGCAGGTATGCATTTAAACATTTGTGAATTATGTCACTCAACAGCTGTAGAGCTTCTATATAACAATCTACATTGAGGCAATGAGGCAAAAAAATATAGCGTTATCTTAGAAATTACCGTGCAACTTGATTGCCCTACTTGGAAGCTCTTGGAAAACCAAAATGACAAATGACTAAATAAGTGCATAAATACTTGTAAAGTTATTTAAAAACAAACCAGCATATGCCACTGGTTTTGAAGGATTTATTTTCTAAGAAAACAAAAGTTGGTTTTGTTTATTTTGAAAGTCAGGAGAAGAGGGGAACTCATATGTCACCAGTTCTCATCTCCTTATATGTCGCAAAATCAGATCTTGAGCCAGAAGAAAGCTCTCTAAAGGCATGCATATGTATACGATATAAACAAACACAGCTTCTAAGTCTGTACTCTGCACTGAATAACTGTTAATGTTGAATTCTATATGAGAAGCTCCTTTAATACTGTTATCTTGATAACTGCTGATAGGAGCCTTCTATCTTTTGGAGACTGTCCAGCCTGTAAAGTATTTTCCCAACTTACTATTAAAGGCTGCATTATGGTTGTAAAATGAGAGTCTCAAATGCTTCAGGGTTTTGTTCCTCTCTTGTCACAATCTGTTCTCCCTCCTTTTTATTATTGTCCCTGTATTTATATGCTGCAGTGGCAAAATGATGTGCTTAAGTGATCAGAGTAACAAACTGTGAGCTTATGTCCAGTTAATGGTCTCCTATTGCTGAAGAAAATCATGAAGTAAATCCAAGACATTTATTTTTAAGTAAATTTAAATCATTATTAGAGCAAAATTTAAACCCTGTTAATGTTGATGCTAGACCACAGAATGTGCACGAAATGAAGCTTCAAGGTTTCCAGGGCAGCTTCTCTCTTTTTAACAGTAAAAAGTTAACCCAACACAGAATGTCATAGAATCATAGAATGGTTTGAGTTGGAAGGGACCTTAAAGATCATCTAGTTCCAACCCCCCTCCCATGGGCAGGGACACCTTCCACTAGACCAGGTTACTCAAAGCCCCATCCAATCTGGCCTTGAACACTTCCAAGGATGGGGCATCCACAGCTTCCCTGGGCAACCTGTTCCAGTGTCTCACCACCCTGATAGTAAAGAATTTCTTCCTAATATCTAATCTAAATCTACCCTCTTCCAGTTTAAAACCGTTACCCCTTGTCCTATCACTACACTCCCTCATAAAGCGTCCCTCCCCATCTTTCCTGTCGGCCTCCTTTAAGTACTGGAAGGCTGCTATAAGGTCTCCCTGAAGCCTTCTCTTCTCCAGGCTGAACAACCCCAACTCTCTCATCCTGTCTTCACAGGAGAAGTGCTCCAGCCCTCTGATCATCTTCGTGGCCCTCCTCTGGACTTGCTTCAACAGGTCCATGTCCTTCTTATGTTGGGGGGTGCCAGAGCTGGACACGGTATTCCAGGTGGGGTCTCACGAGAGCGGAGTAGAGGGGCAGAATCACGTCCCTTGACCTGCTGGCCACACTTATTTTGATGCAGCCCAGGATGTGGTTGGCTTTCTGGGCTGCAAGTCCACATTGCTGGCTCATATTGAGCTTCTCATCAACCAACACCACCAAGTCCTTTTCCTGAAGGCCGCTCTCAATCCATTCCCTGTCCAGCCTGTATTTGTGCTTGGGATTGCCCCGACCCAGGTGCAGGACCTTGCACTTGGCATTGGTGAACTTCATGAGGTTTGCACTGGCCCAACTCTCAGGCCTGTCCAGGTCCCTCTGGATGGCATCCTTTCCCTCCAGCATGTTGACCGCACCTGTCCTGGTTTGAGGTAAAACAGGACCCATTTTGTTCAGTAACTTTACTTTTTAGCTAGGCCTTTTCTAACTGCTGAAATTACCAGCATAGTGTGCAGAAAACTCTTTGCTCTGAGTGGTAAGACTCATGTTTATAGTTGATGCCAAGGAAT
Source organism: Burhinus bistriatus (assembly GCA_013397275.1). NCBI lineage: Eukaryota > Metazoa > Chordata > Aves > Charadriiformes > Burhinidae > Burhinus > Burhinus bistriatus. The sequence continues at coordinate 3,395 of VYXH01002948.1, read as the reverse complement.
GGGATGCAGAGAGGGTCTTGCTTATCCTTATTGCTATACCAGCCAAGGCCAGCCAATTTTGGTATTTGCTCCGTTGGAGGGCTGGAAGCAGGAAAGCGTAGAGGAGTCACACCCGTGGGGAGCAGCGGACAGGACAAGTGACCCAAAACTGACCAACAGGGTATTCCATCCCATCTGCCTCGTGCTCAGTAGAAAAGCTGAGGGATCAAAGGGTCAGCTCTCTTTTCTTCAATGGCCAGCTTCCGAGGAGGACTCTGTCTCTTCATCTGCCTTTGATCCTGATCCTGAATCCAGATCCAGAATCCAGTTCCTGTCCGTCACTGAGTCCAGTCTGGGACTTCCCCAGTGCCTGCTGGTGACGTGACTGTTATCCTGGGAGCTTGATATGGTTTTATATATATTTCATTATTTTCTTTTTATTATTTTATTATTAATATTTCATTAAAGTTGTTTAGTTCCTTCTAAACTCTTAAGCCTCTCTTTTTCTCTCTCTCTCCTGCCTCCCTTCAGAAGCGGAGAGGGAGAGAAAGAGCATCTGTCGTTCCACGTGATTGGGCCAATCTGGCCCAAACCATGACAGTACCACACAGCGTGGTGTTGTCGACAAACTTGCTGAGGGTGCACTCAATCCCACTGTCCATGTCACCAACAAAGATGTTAATCAGCACCAGTCCTGATGCTGACCCCTGAAGAATGCCACTTGTCACTGGCCTCCACTTGGACATTGAGCCGTTGACTGCAACTCTTAGAGTGCAACCTTCCAGCCAATTCCTTATCCATGGAGCAGTCCATCCGTCAAATCCATGTCTTTCCAATTTAGAGACAAGGATGTCATGTGGGACAGTGTCAAATGCTTTGCACAAGTCCAGGTAGTGGACCAGTGCTGTAATGCCATTGTAGAAGGCCACCAAATATGTCAGACACAATTTGCCCTTAGTGAAGCCATGTTGGCTGTCGCTGATCACGTTCTTATTTTCCATGTGCCTTAGCATAGTTTCCAGGAGGATCTGCTCCATGATCTTGCTGTGCACAGAGGTGAGACTGACTGGCCTGTAGGTCCCCAGGTCTTCCTTTTTTCCCTTTTTGAAAATGCGGGTTATGTTTCCCCTTTCCCAGTCAGTGGGAACTTCAGCAGACTGCCACAACTTGTCAAAAATGATGGCTAGTGGCTCAACAACTTCATCCGCCAGTTCCCTCAGGACCTGTAGATGCACCTCATCAGGTCCCATGGATTTGTGCACCTTCAGGTTACTTAGATGGTCTCAGATCTGATCTTCTCCTACAATGGGTGGTCCTTCATTTTCCCAGTCCATACCATTGCTTTCTGCGACTTGGGCAGTGTGGCTAGAGCCCTTGCTGCTGAAGACCAAGGCAAAAACATTGTTCAGTACCTCAGCCTTCTCCATATCCTGGGTGACCAGGTATCCCATTTCCTTTCAGAGAGGGCCAACATTTTCCCTAGTCTTCCTTTTGTCACCGACATACCTATAGAAGGCTTTCTTGTTGCCCTTGACATCCCTAGCCAGATTTAACTCTGTCTGGGCTTTAGCTTTCCTAACCTGATCCCTGGCTGCTCAGACAATTTCTCTGTATTCTTCCCAGGCTACCTGGGAAGCGACAGGGCTTCCACCCTCTGTAGGCTTCCTTTTCCTGTTTGAGATCATCCAAGAACTCCTTGTTCATCCATGCAGGCCTCCTGCCATTTTTGCCCAACTTCCTCTTTGTTGGGATGCATTGCTCCTGAGCTTGGAGGAGGTGATCCTTGAATATTAACCAGCTTTCCTGGGCCCCTCTTCCCTCCAGGGCTTTATTCCATGGCACTCTACCAAGCAGATGTCTAAAGAGGCCAAAGTCTGCTCTCCTGAAGTCCAGGGTGGCGAGCTTACTGTGCGCCCTCCTTGCTGTCCTTGTTGCGCTGGTTGTTACACAGGGAGCAGATTGGGCTGCCTTACTCAGCTCCAGTGTCTCTCCTGATGTGACTGGTCTTTATTCTTCACTCTGCAGAACAGTGAAGCAGTTCTGCAAGGACACCTCAGTTTTCGAGGGAAGTCTCTTCTTCCTGCTCGTCCTTGCTGTTGCAAGCTTCCATTCTTCTGCCTTATTGGCCCTCCTCCCTTCTGTGTGTGCCTGTGGGGGAGTTTTTGGTTGTTTGGCCATGGGCTGTGGGTCCACTGGAGACAGCGCTTGAGACCAGCTATCTATGTCAACTGAGATCATTGAGATACTTCAAAAGTAATACAGTGTGAATACTACTTGCACCTTTAAGCTACTAAAGACAACAGAAATGGTGATAAATTTACAGTGGGGACCCTTAAAAATCTTCAGCTCATCAAAAACTTACCTGTTCACAAGAGTTTTAATGCTCTGAGTACCGCCTTTTCCTGGCAGCTGTAAGAAGTGCAGAATTGCTGTGAATCCCTGCTCCTCCATGCTCCCCTGCAGCGTGGTGTCGAGCTGTTGAAGAGTCAGGGAAATGCACTGAATTTAAGCATCCCATCACTACATTGGCAAGCAGGGTTTAATGCCAGGTACTGTGAGGAACCATTTGCCTGAACTCTTTAGATAAATGGCTTGCACAGTAGAGAGATGATTTGATAGTTCATAATATGGTTAGCCTGTAATTCCTTTTAAAGATATAATTAACTATGTCTATCACAGGATTTACAAAGGCTTTTCTGTCTTTCTAGAAAGAGCATGTTTTTCAACAGCTTAGTTTTCACTACTTTTTTTGAAATTTGAATTGATGCTGACATCCTTCGTGAATTACAATATATCTCCAAGGTCTTTATTTGGCAAAGCACATTTTCCAGTCCATAATGGCCAAGAATTGACACAGAATCTGTTCATCTTGTACAAGGATTTTTGGGGGCCTAAGGAAATGCAGTTATCTATTTCACCCTGTAGCAATTGCCTTCCCTGCCTCACAAGCATGAGGACTGTGAACAGCTTTTAAAAATCTATCTGTGACACCAGTCTGTCTTTCCTGTTGCATTTGTTGCCCATTAAACCCCTCCCTGGAGCCGCAGTAATTGGATTCACTGAAGAAAGGCATCCATGAACAGGAAGTTTCTCGTTAATGTTACTGCAAGGAATGGGGTGGAGTGATTAGAATGAAGATGCAAAATAGCTGCTATCAAGAGCAAGGATCAAAGAGAAGGTGATGAATGGGTGGTTTTGGTTGTTATTGCTTGTGAAAGGTGACTGAAGAGGAAACAAAACAAAACACACACACACAAACTGTCATTCGTAAGTTAAAGCTATTGGTCTGTATTCTCAGTCCATCAAGTTCACTTGTGCTGCACTGTTTAAAACAATTCCACATTACAGAAAATAAATCATAGAATCATGGAATGGTTTGGGTTGGGACCCTTGGTAAGGGACCTTAAAGATCATCT
>VYXH01002947.1:216040-227174 GCA_013397275.1 Burhinus bistriatus | reverse complement strand
GCTCGCGAAGCTGCAGGCGCAAGTGCGCATTGGTGGCAAGGTAGGAGCCGCCTGCTTACCCAGCCCTTTGGACTGCGTGTCCGGACCTGCACACCAGGCCTAGCACGAGGGCCCCTGAAAACTGGGGAGGGGGGAGCAGCCCTAAGTCCTCGGCTTGGCTGGACTGTCCTGAGGGGAAGCTGTGCTGCTGCAGGGGTCTCTAGAGTCAGTTCTGTAGAAGCAGTACATGGTAGCTGAGCCGCCAGCCTTTTCTCTTTGGGCTTATAATATTACAGCAGATTTGCAGCCTGTATTCTTGTATGGGCTCTTTTGGAAGGCATGTAGGATTTGAAGTGAGCAGGCCGTACAGCAAGTGAGCTCGGGTATAGTTTTCGTAGTATCTTAGAGAGGGTTATGTTCCAGACTCTTGTCAGAAGTCTTAAAGATGCCCATGGCTGTTTTTTTGCCTTTTAGGACAAAGTTGGAAATTCTGATCTTGTCATACTCTTGTAATTGTAGACTAACGTGCTCAGACAACCTTTTTATTTTGTTGTGACATGTGAATATACGGAGCTGTGTGATTACTTATGATCTGAAAATAAAAAAAGTATGTTTAATATAGTCATATGGTAGTAAACTTTTTAATTAGTGTCAGTTTTAAGGCAGGAATTTGTTAGTAGGTTTTTTTAATACCTGAGGAAGCATACAGAAAGTATTTTAGAATACGAGCTATTCAACAGAACTCTTGCTGACAGAGTTGCCAGGAGCTTTCATTCCTGTGTTGAATTTTTTTTGCCTTTAGCTGGAGATTTAGGCAGCCTTAAGTCAGGGTTCATGTAGTAATTGACTGGCTTGGTGATTTTGTGTTTTCTTTGTATGCATTACTGGTTAAGTAGAGAACTGCTGTATTATATTGATGATCATCTGCATGTTACCAGCATGTGTTTCTTGGCTATAGAGGCTTTTAATGTTTGTCATGTAAGGTCATGCTTTCAAATTACAGCTCTTGCAGCTCTCTGAACAATACAGGTTTTTTAGAGACATTAAGCAAAGTTTAGAATATGCTGGTGGTGCTGTCATTGAGTTTTAAAATTGGCCTGTGAAACACTTTGAATGCTTGACTTCTTTTATTTGTTTTATAACTGGAAATTATTATTGGGATTCTTCACGGCATTGTCACCATATAATCTGAGATGGGTGTGGAGGAGGCAAAGAGGCAAGAGTCACTTCTCGTTGGGAGAAAAGGTTACACATTGCCTCTGCTGGAAGATTTTGATGATGTTGCAAGGCTTCAGATCTTACAAATAAGCTAAAAATTATGTTTAGGTGTAGGGCTATTGTAGTACTTTGTTATGTGAAATTTGTGATTTTTGTGTAGAGTATAGCTACAGCTAAATGTCATGGCTCTTCTTCCAAACCTTTTTAGAGGAGTGGCAGATGAGTTTGTAGTATTCCATTGGTGGCTTGCTGTACCCACTCCTCTGATGTAGGGGTAGGGGGGTGTGAACAGCATGTCTCAGCATGATCAGGGTAGAATTTGCTTAGTAGAAACCTGTAATCTTTAGAAGCTTAAACCTGTGGAGATGAAAGCAGCAGCTGTTCATTTAAATTAAACTCAGATTGTCTGAAGTTTGATATCTATGTTTAATATGGGTAAAACAGAGTTACATGTTCCTACATAGCCTTTGATTCAAGACATCATTTTTTGAAATTGAGAGGTCTTTGGTCCAGAGAGACTTAACGTATGCCATATGTGGGCTCAATTCCTGAGTAGTCAAGGTACTAAAATAAACCCATGTCTATTATTTTAGTAGTTTTCAAATTGCTCTGTGTGCTAACCTGACAGTAGTGGGGAATGAATATCAAGCTTTCTAGAGAAATTAATAAAATTTTCAGCTGTAGTCTTCCAAGTGTTAGTTTAATGTGAATTTGTCATTAACATTCCTCATTGTTTGCAGCTGGATTACGTTAGAAGGGTTAGTGTCCAGCCAGTTAACTTCTACCAGTTAACTCAAAAGCTACTGCAGCTATTTATATGGCTAGGCAGCAACGCATTCCTTTATTGCTAGCGCGTGGCAGATGGGCAACTGTAGTAGCAGGACTTAGATTAGTAGTTACAGTGTGTCAAAAAGGAGCTTAGTTTTACCTGCACCTAAGCATTTTATGTCAGATTTTACTGAAGCGTTATGGTTGTGCAAGGAAGCATAGAATGACACTTCCTGCTTTTTCTTAAGTTTATATGTCTTCTAATATGGGACAGTTACTTCCCTGGAGAAATCTAGTGCTCTGGGTCTGTAGGGGAACTTAACCTTTTCTTGATTTGCTTTCTAAACAGAGGTGGTCTGAAATGCTATCTAGAAGTATTTTTTTGAAAACAAAATATTTTGGAAAGGTAGTGTTCTTCAAATATGTAAGCCCATCAGATGGGAGATGTCTATTTGGAATAAAAAAATGAGTATTTTGAGTTTTCTCATTTTCATTTGTTAATGATGTGTTGATAACTTTATGGCCTCTGACTATCGTAAAAAATTTGTCTACAGCTTATGAAAGGTGATCTAAGGAGAAATTCATAAGCTTCAGAAATTACCTAAAACTGTGCTTGTTCTTCAGTTTTATGCCTGTGATAACAGACAAGGGTAAAATTGCAATTTTTCTTTTCTTATAGGGATTGTGCGGCATTGTAGAATTGTGGAATAAACGTTCTCTGGTGCATTGCTAAAACCTCATGCTTCTTGCAGACATGCAGAGCTTGTCTTATAGCAAGGAAAAGACTGCTGCAGTGCAGTTGGAGGGGTGGGGTTGTGAGGACGGTAACACAGAGGTAGAACTTTCTATGTTAAGTTGATTTGTAGATGGCCGCAGAGTAGTTACACGGTCCTGAGAGTTACAGTTTGAAGAGCTAAAGTTTTAATTTGTAACTTCTTTTTTTTTGCCAAGGGTACTGCCCGCAGAAAGAAGAAGGTTGTCCACAGAACAGCTACAGCAGATGACAAGAAACTTCAGTTTTCTTTGAAGAAGCTGGGAGTCAACAATATTTCTGGAATTGAAGAGGTAATTGCTTCAAAGAAAAAAATGCTTTTCTATATAGAAATAGAAAATGTAGCAAAATCAGTTTCCTGGTAAGTAACGTCCTGAACTTGTCTGTAGATTATCAGTAGGTCTTTATTGAGCTTTAAGAACTTCAGTTTCCTGTTAAGTTGAAAAATCTTACTAAACTGCTTCTAATACTGGATTTTTTTCTTGCAGGTAAACATGTTTACCAACCAAGGAACAGTCATTCACTTCAATAACCCTAAAGTTCAGGCATCTCTGGCTGCTAACACTTTCACTATCACTGGCCATGCTGAGACAAAGCAGCTGACAGAAATGCTTCCTAGCATCTTAAACCAGCTCGGAGCTGACAGTCTGACCAGCCTGAGGAGGTTGGCAGAAGCTCTACCCAAGCAACGTAAGTTGAAACTTGAATGTGTTTCATGCTGGCAGCTGACACGAGGCTTATTTGTATAGCAGCACTGAAATTCAGTGCACTCTTGCTGTCTGCATACATACTGTAAAATGCTGATAAAGAAATAGAGCTCTCAGATCTTATTTATAGCTCAAGTCCAATGACGAGTATAACTGAATAAAGCAGAGGCACCTGTTAGCATATCTTGCAGCTGGTGTAGGACTGGAAAGCTGTAGCCAGACTTGATTTCACGGTAGTTTACTTCTTGATGTGGCTACCATGTTTTGACATACCTCGTTCATCAAAGCTAGGTAGATGAGTTACTCTGGAAGAGTTAGGTTTTTAAAAAGGATAAACTTAGAGCATGTCTGTTTTGACACTTTGAATGGAAACACAAGTAATGGGGAAAGGGACTTGAGGACAGACATCTTGCAACTGCTTTGCTGCCTCGCAGATGTGGTGAAGGTATTTCTTGCATGGGGTTTTTGATAACTGGAAGGGAATTGCACAGTATTTGTAAGGAAGTATTACAATTTCTTTGTGTGTAGAGAATAGTACTGGCATGAGCATACACCAACTTCCTAGTCCATCCTTACATTAGTAAAAGAGCATGAACACTTGTTCTTCCTAAAACTGTGTGGGAAAAGTAGAGGAGGGGCTGAAGTATGTGGTGTTCGGGAAAGATGCTGCTGCTGCTGCTACAGGGTGAAAATTAGGAGTGAAAAGCTTGTTGACACTGGGAGCGTTCCTAGTGTCCTGCATGTATGGTCTTTCTACTTTCCTGAAGTATCTCAAGCTCATTCCTTCCAGGCTGTAGAACATCCTAAACACAGAGAAAGTGGGAGAAGTGTATCATTGTGTCCAGTTTCTGGTAGTTCTCAATTTAATTGTAAGAATTTTTGTTTTCCGGTGCTTCACTGCCAACAAGACAACCTCTACTTGTATTCCTAAAGTTGGTGATACTTCCCTTGTGTCAAATTCCCACTGAAAAAGTCCTGCTAGAAGTAGTCCTCAGGAGGTGGGGTAAACTGCTTCTTTCCCCATGGAAGTCAGGTCCTTCTTGCTGTCACCTGTGTGGCTTCCTTGTGGTAGTATTAGGGCTTGAAAGAAAAAACAAAAACAACCCACCATTGAAGGATTTAAAATAATCCCCTGAGATCTCTCTTCTCATAACAAGGTGGGTATATTCTGGATAAGATAAATTGTGCAGTTTTAATATTAGGGAAGCTTGTTTAAAGTGCTTGTTTTGTATGACCTAGGAAATGGCTATTCCTTTTCAATTTGGGAGGATGCCGGGGTAGTTGCACAAAACTTTCCGTTCAACATTGTCTGCTAGATTTAGAAGCCTGACATTGAAGAGTAAAGTGTCTGATGATTGCATTTGCAGGTCCTAAAGTAAACTTAATCTGGTCTTGGGGATGAGAGAGAATGCAGACAATTTAGGAGGAAATAACATGGTTATTTAAAATGTTATATTTGACACTAAGATGCACTTAAGTTGTAACAGCTTTCTGCTGTTAAAAAAAGAAAAGGGAGGTTAGCGGTGATCTTGTCCCAAGCCCTTTCAGACCAAAGTTTTTATGCATTCATCTGTTTTGATTCTCTAGAAATCAGGGTACAGGTCTAGCATGAGCCTATCTCTTTCCTCATGCTTTTCTTGAAAACCAAGAAGGATTAATTAGGATAAAATGGAGGTGAGAGAGAGTGTGGAACAGCTTACCCTTGGTAGTACACCTAAGAATAGCAGTAAAAGTAGTGGCACAGGCACCCCGGGACCCGAGATACCTATTCTTAGCATGGTACTGTTGCAGTTAAACAAATGCTCGTTGGTCTGCTACAATGGACATGGTTAAGTCTCATTAGCTCTGGCAAATACGGTGGGAATGGTTAAATTGAGTCAGCAGAGATGTGGACCAGAACATGTGGTTACTTCAACCACGTCAGTGTAAAAATGTGCGTCTAGTTCCATATTCCACTGACTTTGCCAGGAAACAGTAATATCTTTAAGTACCTCTAGTCATGTGTATCTGCCTGCAGCTTCACAATTACACCTCAGTTTTCCTTGAAGGCCTATGATCGTAAGGTCCTTTCTTTTCCTTAAAATGATGATGTCAAATACGTAAACCTTGAGAAACATGGAGTAGTCAATAAACCAAACTGCTTTTAAGAGAAATTGGTAAAATCAGTCTCTGCACTTATAGCTGAAAATTATTACAGTGCAAGGTGCTCAGTATACCTAGATAGAAGGTGGTGAATAGTGAGTTGATTTAGCATGCATTTTCTCATTTCCCTGCTGGGCTGTTTGAGCATTATCAAAACAAAGTAACAAAAGAAACGCGAACTCCTTAGGTTAGTTGAAAATTTTTATTCGGCAGAGGAACTGGATAAAGCATTGCAGTTTAGCTCAGAATCTTTGATAAAAGTTTTCAAAAAACACAAATAAAAGCAACTAATCAAGATGCCTATGGTGAGCTTGACTGATGCTTTTGAACTGCTTGCTCTTGCAGCTGTGGATGGAAAAGCACCACTTGCTACTGGTGAAGATGATGATGATGAAGTTCCAGGTAAGAACAAGCATGCAGTGGAAGAAAAGGAGGTGAATTTTGCTGGGAGATATGTGCAGCATAAGATTGGGCCAAGGATGGTAAGAGTGTTGCTAGTCACTCACTGTCACAGAATTTCTGTGGGTAGATTATGTCATTGTTTTCAGACACCATGCGAGACTTACTGGTCTGAGCTAGCATTTTTGTCCTGTGTAGAAGAGTAGCTATGGCTAAGGTAATTATTTAATACTCAATAAGAAGGGTGGGAGGGAAGCACCTTCTTGGTATCACTTTGCCCAGGTGTGGGTATAGTGAAGTTAAGTGCTATTAGAATTGTGCTTTATAATGAATCATCCAAAACTTACTTGGTTGAGCAAGAAGAATGAACCATGAAGGTCTTAAAAGTTATTTGGTCTGTATTTTATAAGCTGAAAGTTTTTTATGTTGTAAGCACTCGATATGAAGTAGAAATTTGGGAAAAAAAANGAAGAAAAGGAGGTGAATTTTGCTGGGAGATATGTGCAGCATAAGATTGGGCCAAGGATGGTAAGAGTGTTGCTAGTCACTCACTGTCACAGAATTTCTGTGGGTAGATTATGTCATTGTTTTCAGACACCATGCGAGACTTACTGGTCTGAGCTAGCATTTTTGTCCTGTGTAGAAGAGTAGCTATGGCTAAGGTAATTATTTAATACTCAATAAGAAGGGTGGGAGGGAAGCACCTTCTTGGTATCACTTTGCCCAGGTGTGGGTATAGTGAAGTTAAGTGCTATTAGAATTGTGCTTTATAATGAATCATCCAAAACTTACTTGGTTGAGCAAGAAGAATGAACCATGAAGGTCTTAAAAGTTATTTGGTCTGTATTTTATAAGCTGAAAGTTTTTTATGTTGTAAGCACTCGATATGAAGTAGAAATTTGGGAAAAAAAAAAAAAACCAAAACCCAAACCAAAGCGTTTGGCAAAGTGGAAGTGGGTCAAAATTTAATTTCAACATTCTTCTTTTTCTAGATCTTGTTGAAAACTTCGATGAAGCGTCAAAGAATGAGGCAAACTGAACTAAGTGTCACTTTCTGAATAAAGTTAAAACTTGAAAAAGCTACATGGAGCTGCTATTTTATATTGTGACTGCTTTGATTTGATTGTTATTTCCTGATGAGATCTCAAGATCGGTGATATTTGGAAACTCCTTGAACCTGCAGCTCTTCAGTTACTGCTTGTACACCATATTATTTTTGTGGCCTGATTGAACAAACCTATGCTTTGAACTAAGTCAGATTGCTAACAAATCTCTGCCTAGACACAATTTTTAAGTAACTTGTATACAAGCAAAACCCTATCTTTAATGAATTTTGGCATACAATAAAAATATAAAAGAAACTTTCTGGTGTGGCTTCTTGTCAGAAAAGCAGGAAAAAATGGCCATAAATATTGAACAACCATAAAAGGTCTTGCTTTTCTGCAGAACATCTTCCTTTTGCTGTGTTACAAAACTGGCTTCTAAAAAAACTGTGCATAATGGAGCATTTTAGACTTAATTGGTGAATTCCCAGTGTTTGCAGGTCAGAGCTACATATTAAGAAACAGATCTGTATTCTAGAAATAATTACTGGTAGTTTAATATAACATAAAAGTTGCAGGTTGAGAGAGAACTTTTCTTGGCCTTGAAGAACAGCGGCAAGCTGTTGGCATCTTGGGGGAACTAGATACTAATGTTAAATTTTTATCTTCAGGGAATCTTTAATAGCTATTGCCAGAGTGTAACTATTTAATGAGTTAAATAGTACTTTCCTGGTATTTTAATTTTACTTATCTGAAAATGTCAGTTATGTGGGGGAGTGAACTATAGAAGGGGAAAAGCCTTAATAGAATTGATAATGGCTCTTAATTTCTGTATTTAGCATCTTCAGATCTATTACCTAATAATTATATTTGGTTGTTTCAGGAATATGGTCTTTCTATTGCTTTTGTGTGTTGCAGAGAAAAAGAGAACTTGTTTTTTGGACTCAAGGAACACTTTTCAAATTCCAGTCTGACCTTTGCGTAGCTGGAGTTTTCAGGGGTGAGGGCTAAACTTCATGTTTGTGAGTCTTTGGTGTTAATGACAGATCAGATCGCTTCCATAACAGAATCTAAGCTAGGAGAGAAGAGCACTCAACTACCAGCTTTCTAAGGTTGTCTCTAGAGCAAATACTTCTGGAAGTGGAAATTCATCCTGACTTGTGCGGGATAAAATTCAGGGTAAAACTTTGCTATAGCCATAACAAAGTTCCTGTGCCTGGGAAAAGGTGGGGCTGTGCCTGACTTGCCAAGCATGTTTGTCGTGGTGTAAGTCACTGCTGTTGGGAAACAGTGGAGGAACTTGTTCAAGCTGTGCAGCTCCTGTGGTTTGAGGTAAGACAGCAGTCTGATGAGAGCATGACATGGCTGAAGTCAGGTACAAGAACTTAGAGTAACAATTTCAGTTTACTTGTCGCAGTTTGCAAGTACTTTATCAGTAAATTACACGTTTAGCATTGAATTAATTAAAATTTAAAAGTGCATTCATTGAATTGTGGCAATAAGGTAGAAAAACCAAACCATGCAAATTTGGGTTTTGAAATGAGGATGGTGACTTGAAGCTAATTGCCCTGTAAAAGGTAAAAACCAAATTCTGCAGAGTTGCTTACCACACGTCCTGTTACTTGTCAAGTCAATAAATGTGTGCTGATATTTTTTTTTGAGAAATCAATAAAAGTGTTGTCCATTCTGTGACTCAAATATGTAAGTCCTCAGAAGTACTTCCTTTAAGCCACTGTAGACTTGCTTATGAAATGTTTCATACTGGTTTCTGTCTCACAAAGTGACTTAGTGTCTTGCTTAGATGATCTAGGCAGTGTTAGCCTTTTCCCCAGTAGCAGATGTACTTGGTGTTTAAAAAACAAGATCCTTGCTTAGAACAGTATCTTTGAAATGTAAAATAATGCTAATCCACTGATAAACAGCCATGTGACGTGTCTGTGGAAGTCTACATGCTAGGTACACTCCCAGTCAGGAAATAATGGCATGTCTCTGCATCCCCGGACTGTGACTGAGGATCAAGATACGGTCAAAACATGTTCTTGATTATAGCAGATTCTAAATGGAAGTAGTTCTCTTGTTGGAAGTCTAGAGTAGCCTTTGTGTGTAATGCTTAAATGCTCAGACCTGGACTCTACGCTGTGATTATTTTCTCTTAGTAAGGAGTTTGGTTATGGTCTTCCTAGTCTGTCATTAACTGCTAGAAACTGAAAATAGTTGTGTTGATGTTTTTCATTAGCTTGAACTTCTATGTAACTGTACTGTAATTATGCCATTACGGGTTCACATCTGTAGTCTTGCTCAAGAAAATGGTTTTGTATCTCCATTCCAAATATCTTGGGCAATGGAGAAACAAAAACAGATGCCTGCATTTCTATTGAAACAAAGGTTTGTTTGAGCTTTTTATTTTTAAAAAGCTAAGGGAATGTTCTGGTTCTGTCACATCAAGCTTTGGAACAGCTTGACTCCAATACAGTAGAGAGTACTAGTGAGATTTTTTTTTCTCATCATTTTTGCAACAGGTTTTTAGAAATAGCTTTGTAATTGTTAATCTCTTGTTTCAAGGGCTTTGCTCTAGTTTAAAATTAGTGTATTCTAATACAAAACCCCCCAATTAAAATCCTTTTGGAAGATAGTGAAACTATGTATTTTATTAAACTAGTGTGGTGCATATATAAAAATAAAAAGCTCCCTACTATGGTTTTAAAATACTGTTTTTAAATCTCTACAAGGTTGGGGTTTTTTTTTGTTGGTTTTTTTTTTTTTTTTTTTTAGTCTTGTGAGTTTGAGGTTGTGACTCTTAGGAAATATTCCCAGTGAGAATTTCACATAATTAGTAGTGCATATTTAACATATGTGACCAAGGAAGATCACTTGAGTTGGTTTAGAATGTTCACAGCTCAATACCTCAAATAATAAATCAATACTTGTGCATCTTATTTTGTTGATTTGCTGGGTGTGTGTGTGAAGTTCATGCAGTTGCCACTTCTGTGAAATTTTGTGCTAATAACCGTTTTGTGGGTGGGACATCATATAGGCATTTCACCTTCCCTAAAGTGGTTTCCTGTGTCTCTGCTGAAAACTTCAATGTCACATTATGGTACAGATAGAGTAATAAATGAATCTGAAATGAAGAGAAGAACTTGTATTGTCAGAGGCAGTGGAAGAATTAACAGGAAAACAAGATGTGACCAGAAGAGTGGCTAGGGAGAAAGCTTGTGTGTGTGAATGTTATAGGTGGTGGGAGGTGAGTGGGGGAAGTTTAGTGTTTTTCAAGGGAGGTGGGGAAAGTGATTGAGAATCCAGAACGTGGAAGCTGGTTGATCATCATGAAACTACAGAGTTAATAGCACAGATAGGAAAGCCTACCGGGAAGTCTGGGTTGACTAGATGACAGCCTTAAGTGACTGGCAAGACAGTGGTATATGTAAAGAAGAGAGATTTTTGAGCTAGGTATTTTAAAATACTAGTAAGTACTCAACATGTCTTGGACTTACATAAATACATGCAATGTGGCTCCTGATTTTTATAAACTATTCTTTGTTCCTTTTCAGATCTATCGTTTCAGCTGCATCCAGCAATTTGTGAGAGTCGCTGAAAATGTTTTCCACTGGATGTGACAGCTGAAAGATCCTGACCAGTAACAGAGACTGGACTCTCTGAGGAAGTCTTTTTTTACACAAAAAGGAGCTGACAGTGCAACTGAGCCAAGCTGACTTAGCTAAGGTGGACAGTCTAGCACGAGGGAGTATCGTGATTACTTTGACTGTGACTCAAACTCAATAACTTTAAAGATGGACAAAAAGTGGATGTGTTTACAAGCTCTAAGAATCAGAATTATAACTATTTCTCTGTATTCTAATCAACTTTAAACCGTGTTTTTTAGTAGCATAAGCTACTTGTAGTCTCATCATGAAAGTCAGTGCTCTGTTAATATTCTGCCTTCACTTCATGCGTGGATTATCATTCGAGAATAATGTTACTGAATAGAAGGAAGACATCTTAAGTAACGCTGTTACTGTACTGTTTTGCTATAATTTTTTTTTTTTTTTTTAGAAACAGATGTAGCAGATGCAACTTATGTATTGTCTTTTTACTCCAGTGAAGGG
>VYXH01002947.1:196400-216005 GCA_013397275.1 Burhinus bistriatus | reverse complement strand
CAATGAAAAAGCCATTCTAACAATGTGTCTGTAGTGCAGGGATTAATAATACTTTTACAGATGAGTGACAACCCAACCTTTTGCATTACTAATGAATCTGAACAAATCATGGCCTAATTATAGTGTTGTAATGGTATAAGCACTAACCATTATTTTTATAGCGTATGTCTGTTATTTCTTATGCAGGTGGAAGGCAGAATTCTAGGACATCTTCTGCTATTCAGATCCTGGGCTGGTTGAAGGTCAGTTTGATCATGCAACACAGTGCTTTTGCTTTTGATATCTAATAACCAATCTTTGCAACACTTCTCACACAGGGATTTGGTGTGCTATGCAGGGTATTGGCAGATTACAGTGGAAGTCGTTGCTGCACTAAAAATCCCTATTCTACATTTCTGTTAAGTATGAGTAGTGCTTTTAGGGTGCTTTTTGGGTACTGGAAAAATATAGATGTGGGTTGTGCCCTACTCCCAGCTTTTAGAAGACACTTGAAGTTGAGTTGAACAGGTTTTACTTTCTTTGGTTGGAGACTTCTGTAGTTGTTCATGGAGCTGCAACTGAGTTAATAATATCTAGTGGGCTTCTGCTGGATTTTCAGAAAATTCAGCCGTGTACACCTGAGCAGTTGACTGCTTCACAAGCAACATAAAACTTGTGGCAAGTGTTTGCATCTGCTTATTTTCTGTGGGTTTAAAATGTTGTAGTAAGATTAAGCAAGATTTCAGGGTGTTGGAAGTATCTACTGAAACAAGAGGAACTCTGAGTTTAAGCCACAGCTCCAGGATCTGTGGCTAGTCCTGCTGTGCTTTCCTGTTATTTCCAGCAATTGCAGAGGTAACAGAGTATGGCTTGAGGGTCAGATCTTCTCTCAGCAGTAGCATTTTGTGGGGTGCTGTTTTGCAATGAGTTCCTAATAACTTTGCGTAAGTATGACTGCCACCACCTTTAAGCACCCAACTGAGAGGGCTTCTTGCGCTCTTAACTTGTGACTGTGCAGGGCAAAGGTAACGTAAAGATGGTTGTGTGGGCCAAAATCTATGACGTTAGTGTTTGACACTGACAGCTGTGGCATTACACACCTGTTGAGCATAACTGGCAGTCACAGTAGAATGGTGTTGGTAAAGCATGCGGTGACTAAGATCTTCCTTGTCTCTTCAATATTGTTGCCTCTGCAGGACTACCAGGAGTTAAAAGCGGTAATGCCTCAGTAGAGCCACTTAAGGGAGCAACGTGGCTCTGATAAACAGTGAGCAGCCTTGAGTGGGTAGGAACCATATTTATGGTATTTATTATGATCAACTACGTTTTAAGCACTTCTGCATTTGTGCTGATTTCTAACATGGTTCAGCTTCACCTATACCAGTCAGTCAACTCACATGTTGTTGTGTTATAGTTGGGGGATTCATCTGCCCCTACCAGGCATAAGTCTTATGTAAACATATGGTGGGAGACAGCTACTGCCTCAAGGCTCCTGATCCTGTAAAGGTAATGTGAACATGAGTGTTTGTAGGATTCTTATCTAAACTAAAAAGGAGATGAAGTGAAAAAATTGAACGGCTGTGGCAGCAGAGTGGCAGGCTCATTGATTTGAGGTGTCTGTTACAAGATTTTGTCCCTGGGACAGTTGGCATCCAAAGCAGCAAGGAGGAGTTAATGTGAAAACTCATTTATTTTCCTTCTGGCTGCTTTGCACCCCTTAGTGTTAGGAATCAGGAGATGATGCAGTTCTTTCTGGTTTAGGGAAGTTCCTAAACAACGTGAAACCAGCATAGCCAGCTCTTGCAGCTGGAGTTTGCCTTTAGCATATGTTGGGGACAGCATTTGGATAAACAATCCCCACGTACATCTGCAGCATTTCATGCTCCAGTAATTCCTACCCGGCGGTGATGATCCTTAAGATTTTTTTGTGTGGTTTTTTTACTGTTTGTAGAAGCTGGAGTAGCCTACAGATCTTGGGATTCACTGAGTCATCTTCTTCTACCAGCATACAAAATTCAGACTTGCTTAGATGTGACCTCGTGCACGTATATACGAGTGTCTAGGCTGACCTCTGTCAGCAACTGTAGACTAGATGGATTGTCATTCTGCTTTAGCGTGTCAACCCTCTCACATTTGTAGAATAGACCCTCTTTTCCCATTAAATTTGTTCTTCGTATTTTAGCATTGTCCTATTTTAATTATTTGTACCTGGAAAATTAAGCACTATTATTTGTTTCAAAACCTGGGATTGTTTTTACTTTTGCTTTTTCAATTATGTCCCATCTCTGTAGATCTCTGGTTTCATCAGGAAATACAGTATATTTGACAGACAAACTCGGTCAGCAGGCTGTAAGTTAAATTCTAAGGGGGACTTGAGCCTTCAAGGATGCACCAGTATATTTTCTGGGAGGCTGTGGATCTTCTTGAAAACTTCACATTTAGTATGAGCAGAAAAGCATAAAGCTTCTAAACAAAAGCCTTTTTGGAGACGATGGCAATGTTGTTATGCCTGTGATCTTAGCCTGTACTCGTGACAGGCATTATACCACAGATGCAGAATAGCTAGGCAAGCTGGTTTTGTGATGCATTTTCAGACACAACTGCATTTTGAGTCCTTTATAACATTTAGGGTAATCTAGGTGTAGCCTAATGGCTAGCAATGCAGCGTGCAGGGATTTACAGGGTTTAGCCAGTCCTTGCCCATTTTAACGCTGTGCTAGAAGCCTGGCTGAAAGGTTGGGTCAAGCCATTGGATGGTATGATAGGTCCTCCTGAAATACTCGCAATTTGTGTGAAAACAATTCTGTCCTGTAAGCTGTATTTTCTATTTATGAAATAGAAATGCTGATGTGCTAGAAAAACTTGTGGGCTGTGAAAAGCGTGTCATGTGGCTGTATTTGCCATATTTTGATTTCGATGCTAAAAAAGGAGCACGTGCAATTGGTTTACGTAATGAATCAAAACAATATTCCCCACAATGCAGGCCAGGATTTTTTTTCAGAGGATTATTCAGAGATTCTTTAGATTTCTTCTTGCAGGAAAGGGATGAGTACAGTGCAGTCCCACAGCTGTAATCCACCTTGTTGCTGTGCCCAGTTTACGTCTCCCTTTCTGTTGGGCTCTGCAGCCTTCCCCACAGATTTCTGCGTGCATGGTTGGCTTCATCACTGCTCATCTGCTGAAGACTGACTGACATGCTTTACAGTCCTGTATGCCTGGAGAGTTGGTAGCTTAATTTGGTGACAAATCAACCCCAACAGAACAATCTATTCAGACGTCATTCCTAGAACTGAGTCCTAACAATATCTTTGATCTTTCAAGTTCCAAGTGACTGGATTCCTAATTCATGCAGTTACACATTCATTGCCAGGCAGAGCAGTGTACTTCCTGAAAGCGTTATGTGCTGCACAGCAGGAGGTGCATACAAGCGGAACTGCTATAACAATACTAATGATGATCATTCTAGTGACCGGCTGTGTCTGCACTCCAGTGATTTATACTGTTGTTGTAAAGGGAAAAAAGTCTCGTCCACAATGTTCAGGAAAAACTCTGCTGGAATGCCCCTAACAATCAGCTTCCTAGTGAAAAATGGAGAACAGATTTTAGTCTATAATCCCAGCAAATACAGTCTTTCTCTTTTTTTCTATCCCTTACCCTTTAGAGTTTCATGAGAATATGGAGTTGTGTCTGATTCATGCTACGGAGTAGCTAGGGCTGTGAATGTGAACTGCTTAGGTGGAACAAGTTACCTAGAAACAGGATAAACTTTCATGTTGCTCTACTTCTGACACTTTTTGTTCCAAGTACTGTTATAAAACAGTTGTGGAAAATAAATAGTAGTTCTGGCCTTAGTTTACAGCTGTCTCTTCAGGCTGCGAGTTAAGTAGCATCATCAGGGTTTAAAGCAGTGAGCTTCAAGATTGCTTAAAGGTTACTGGAAGAATGTAGAACAAAAGCACAGTGGAACAGCTTTGGAAATCCAAAATTGGTGTATGCCATAAGTAGAAGTTTGTCTGTGTTGTTTCTCAGCCAAATAAGCATAACGTTCAGAGGCTGATTTCCGTGTCCTTGGAGATGAGTAACAGTACTTCTTTCTGCAGGAATACCATTGGGATACAAACTGCTGAACTCTCTGAAAAAAGAGAGTGCCGCGGGGGAAACCTTGTATCATCATGGCCCTGGGACAGTTCGCCTCTGGTGCCACAGTGGGGAGCTGTGGTCACCTTGCATGGATCTTCGAAAAGGTGGAGAGCAGAGGCCCGATCTTTGATCCCTTAGCTCCCTGCAGTGGGCACCAGCTCCCCGTGCAGCATGAGGAGGTGTAGGGTACTGATATTTTTTTTTTCTTTATACCAAGGGAAAACCCACAGGAGGCTGAAGGGGGATGAGGCTGTACCCTGGGAAGGTCTGGCAGGACGCTGCTGCTTTCTGTAGCTGTCTCAGAGACACAAGTGGGGAATTCAAAGTACAAGACAGATGAACAAAGAAGGCAACAGCGTGGAACTAGTAACAGCCTCAGGGAAAACCAGAACAGACAGGCAAGAGCTTACAAAGTGCTCATCAAATTTACATGCAAATAGTAGTGCTAACATTGTACACGATTAAGTCCTCACTTGACTGAATCCTGTCTGGATTAAAATGTATAGATTTAAAGTTATGTTTCTGTCTCCCGGCACTG
Source organism: Burhinus bistriatus (assembly GCA_013397275.1). Classification (NCBI taxonomy): domain Eukaryota; kingdom Metazoa; phylum Chordata; class Aves; order Charadriiformes; family Burhinidae; genus Burhinus; species Burhinus bistriatus. Next base: position 211,348 of record VYXH01002947.1, on the reverse strand, counting down.
AGGGGACAGACAGATTCTTTTAGGGATCCTTGGCAGAATGATGACGGCAGTAAGTTGTAGTTAGAATGAAAGCTTTTTTTCTTAACAGGCTATTATGATTAGTATAGCACAGGATTTATGATTAGAATGGCACAGGATTTCTCCAAGCAGAATCAATGTAGTATAATTTATAAGTAGCATAATACAGAATTTATAATACAATGTAACTTATAATTTCTAATCACCTAGATAGTAACATGATTTTTAATCACCTGGACCCCACTGTCCAGCAGCAGTTCTGGTCCAAGTCCCCTTAGGACTCGTGACTGCTTGGTTTTACAGACAGTGCCCTGGGTGCTGTTACACTTTTTCCTGTTCTGTGGTGGGGTCGTCAACACCACCAGGTTGGCCGCGTGCCTGGGACCGTCAAGGCTGGCAAGGAAAGGAGTAATCGGCCTGGCACCCAGAAGCATTGAGGCCAGCAAAGAGGGGAATAAGAAATCTGTTTCATCTCTTTGGTGCACAGGACCTTCAGGACCTGATAATGAGGGAAGGGAACAAATACCTGTCCTGCTTGGTCCCAGAGAATGGCTCCTTGCCTTATAAAGTGGCGTTACTTATGCTAACCACATTACCAGGGTGGGGAGCAGGGGGTACTGGTCACAGTTCCTTTGAGAACAGCTTTACAGACTCTAGCGTCTTATCTTTTAATCTTTCTTTTCTTTTAATCAAATATTAACAATCTATTTATGGTTATTCTTCACTGTCTCTGTTGGTTCAGCTTGTATCTCAGCTATTGCCTAACTGTGAGAAAGTAGAATTTCTTTGAGCAATTACAAAGTGGATGTGTAAATTTTGTCTTCTCCTTGGTAGAATTGTTTCACACCTATATTATTGCCCTCTGAACAGAGCTGCTTGCTTCTTTAGCTTTATTTTACCTCCCTGCCAGACAGATAAACCCGTCTGTCTTGCACAGTAAGGTTGCTAAGCTGTTGCAGCCAGTAGTAGCTGTGAATGAGTGTTAATTCTGACAAATGTTGTACGCGCTGCATTGCAGACTAGAGTTCATTTGTTTTGTACTCCTGCTGTTAAATAGACCAGAATACCCTGAATGAATGAGACAAAGACTTTGTGCAGCTCTGAAGCATTTGGCTGTTATTACTACATGAAACTGTGCTAGGCAGTCTGCTTTGTGAGGCAGAGTTCATGACATCTGTGATTGAATTTGGCAAAAATAATTTAGTTTATCAGGAAAAGCAACTTGTTTGCTCACACTCTCAAATACAGTATGCTGTCATTCAAGTTCAAATGTAAAATACTTTATTAACATTTCTGTAAGAAATTACATTGGCAAGAGCTTTTGGTGAAAGGTTTGGAGAGAGTCAACTTCGAGTTAAGATTTTGACTGCAGAATTCTCAAACTCCTCTGGTCATGTGGCATGCCGTGACAAGGAAACACTGTGGCTTTTGGACCCATGGGTGTGGTTCAAAGGTAACTCCTAATGTCTTCTTCCTGCTGTTAGAGGCTACAGAAATCATTCAGTGAAACAAAATCAGCAGGCTGACATTTCAAAAGACTTGGCAATGCTGAATCAGGGGCTTTACAATTTTTACCACTATAAACACAAAAAACTGAACCCTAAAAAGTATTTACACCAAGAGAAACCAAAATTCATCGTTGTGCCTTGGAGAATCACAAAGTATGTGGAATGAAGCATGCTGTTAATATTGCATAATGAACGCTTGTCTGTGCTTTCTTGGCAGTAATTTTTTTACACACACATGTACCCACCCCCGCACCCAGCCCCAGTTTGCTAACTCAAAGTTGTCCTGAGGGTGTCTGAATCCTAGCTTACAAAATACTGCTGGCTGTTCCCTGCAGGGCCCTCGCAAGAGCCACAGCAAACTTCAGTTTCATGTTCATTGCCTTAGCAGCATAATGTTATGGTATAGAAAGGGCTCTTAATGCAGGAAACGGCTTCTGAAAGACAACCATCTTCACCTTTGTGCTCGCTTCTGCGGGGTGCATGGTGATGACTATCTGACAATTGCTTCCAATTCTACAGCAAAAAGATGGAAGAGATTTTATGTTTTGCTGTCTTAATCTAGCTTTCTCTATTTCAATATCTTCCCATATAATCCCAAAATGCATTTTCTAGGATACATTTTCAGGCAATAGTTAAGAATTAGTCAGTTTATTTCCTATATATTAACTTAATGCTGACTGAAGTTCAAGACAAAATAGAAAGCAGATATTGAAGGTTCATCATTTAGAGCAAGTACTTTCCTGTAACACAAATAATACAGAAAAAGGAAATTCTGTTCCTTATGCATACTTATATAACATGTCTGTACATAAGATGTCGTAAAAATTTATCAGAAATGGCTCCGGTTATGATATTTCAAGAAAAAAAGTTTGCATTTAATTTGCATTGCTTTTCAACAAATGAGGCCTCTTCTGCTCCTCACCCCACCCCACCAGTGAGTAGGCTGGGGATGCACAAGAAGCTGGGAGGGGACACAGCTGGGACAGCTGACCTCAACTAACCACAGGGATGTTTCATACCATATGATGTCATGCTCAGTATATAAAGCTGGGGGAAGAAGGAAGTGTGTGGGGGGGAAGTTTGGAGTTACGGCACTTGTCTTCCCAAGTGATCATTATGTATGATGGAGCCCTGCTGTCCTGGAGATGGCTGAACACCTGCCTGCTGATGGGAAGTAGTGAATGAACTTGTTTTGCTTTGCCTGTGTGCACAGCTTTTGCTTTACCATTAAACTGTCCTTATCTCTACCCATGAGCTTTTCCTTACTTTTACTCTTCCACTTCTCTCTACCATCCCAACTGGGGGAAGTGAGCAAGCACCTGCATGGTCCTAGCTGTCAGGATTAAACCATAACACCATTAAATCTCAGTATTTCTCATATGTGATCTTACAGTAATTGCCAGTTCATGTTATTTTAAAATTACTTAAAATAAGACTTATTTTTCTAGATTTTATTATTTTCCCTCTCTTGCTTCCAAGGCATGTCAGATTTACTGTTTCTTTCATCTGATTTAATCATGCATGACACAGTAGAACTGGTTTAAACCCTACATAAAAATACAAGTGTCAAAGCCTGGGAGACAGATAATACTCACTTAAACGCAGCAAGGATTTCACCAACACCTGCAAGATCGGTTACATTTTCTTGTTTCAACTCCCTTACGGTTCATTCCATTTCAGATTTCAGCTTCATGAAAGAAATGGATCTCTGGACTGGCTCTCACACAACCAACCTTTCAGAGCTTAATTCTGTTCACACCTTCTGTACATCACAGATGTTTCAGTACAAAGTCAGAGAAAAATTTAGCTAGAAATTCAGGTTTACGCCATGTAGGTTTGGAATTTTTTTTCCTACATTTTCCCCTACTATATATTAAGTCACTTTGAAATAACCAAGTTAGCATTTTGAATTATTTCTCTTGCTCTGACTCAAAAGAACTCGGCTGGATTATTCCCCAGCCTTCCAGTACCTTTGGTGAGGATCACAGTGCATGTACTTTAAACAGTACTGATTTCCTTTGTGTGTGGCATGATTTTCAAATAGAGAAACATGGTAGAGACACTATACTAGGCATACGGTAACTTACCTAGGTCCACTCACGTCTTGTGAACTCTAAGGGGAGAGTAAATTGGAGACTGGGCTCGCCACGCGTGGACTAGGGAAGAAAGGCGGGGATTAGGGGTGTATGTATGTTAATAGATGCCAGACCTCCAGTGGACACAATGGAGAAACGCTTACGGAAACACATCACCACCACGTGGGGGTGCATATGTACTGTCAGGGGAAAATCTGAAAAGTCTCTTTCACAAGCTTATCTGTTACTTGTGCAAAACTATCACATGTCCCATCACATAGTGTAGTTTTGATTAAATACAGGGGTCCCAGAACATCACTTAGCGTTGCCTGATTTTTCAGCTGATTTCAAAATCATACTTGCTGTTCTAACTAAACAGCTACACCCAGACATCCCTCCAAACTGGGAGACGAGAGGCTGGAGACCAGCTCCACAGAAGGGGATCTGGGGGTTTGGGTTGATGGCAAGTTGAATATGAGTCAAGAGTGTGCCCTGGCAGCCAAAAGGAGCAACCATGCCCCGGGGTGCATCAAGCACAGCACAGCCAGCCGGTCAAGGGAGGTGGTTGTCCCACTCTACACTGCACTGGTGCGGCCCCACCTCAATTACTGTGTGTAGTTTTGGGTGCCTCAGTATAAGAAGGACATCAAACTATTAGAGTGTGTCCAGAGGACGGCAACCAAAATGGTGAAAGGTCTCAAGGGCAAGACTTAGGAGCAGCAGTTGAGGTCGCTCAGCTTGGAGAAGGCTGAGGGGTGACTTCACCGCAGCCTACAACTTCCCCAAGGGGGCCAGCAGAGGGGAAGGTGCTGATCTCCTCTCTCTGATGTCCAGTGACAGGACATGACGAGACGGAATGAAGATGCATCAGGGGAAGGTTCTTCACCGATGGGGTGGTCAGTTGCTGGAACAGGCTCCCCAGGGAAGTGGTCACTGCACCAAGCCTGTCAGAGTTCAAGGAACATCTGGATGATGCTGATTTAGTTTCAGATAGTCCTGCAAGGAGCAGGGAGTTGGACTTGATGATCCCTATGGGTCCCTTCCAACTTGAGATATTCCCTGATTCTGTGATCCAAAGGACTATGCTTTGGCTGCAGAAGGCAGGAATGCAGTAGGCTCTGGCTTCTCTTCCCATACAGCTGATGCCCACTTTCAGCCATTGCAGGGAGGATATTTAGAAACTAGGAATTCTGCAGTTGCAATTAGACTTTGTTATACCAGAGAAGCTTCTACCTGGAACACTCTGGCCTAGTTGTTTCAGGACTACAACAGGAAGGCAGAGGCAGGTGGAAAGAAATCAGGCAGGAATTAAACTACCATCTAAGTCCTTCAATTTATTACCAACTTTTTAAAAATCAGACAAAATCAGACAAAGCTGACGCAGTAATATTAACTGGGGATCTTGAAAACAATCACACGTGGTGCGTATTTTGGTACTATTAACAGTAAAGACATCTATCTTCTATGGTGAGATACCTCAACAGCTGAACAAATTTCTTCCAGTGAGTATGTATCAATAATGTGATGAAGTAAGACACTTGGCACAGTGCCACCCACTGCAATCAGTGTAAACATTTAGATGGTCAAAACTGATTTACAAAGTTTTTCATGCACAACTGACTTTTTCTTCTAAAATTATATAAAATATATTTAAGAAAAGGATGACATTGCATATTTCTATGAACAATGAAAGAAGAGGAAGAATATTAAAAAGCTTAAATAAAAACCGAGGTAAAGTTACAGAACAGACAACCTTTGTCACTGATTAGAGGCCTAGAAGCACTTCAAGTCTCCAAGCCAAGACACCCCCAGAAGAGCCAACCATTATTCCTTGATATTTTGAAGTAGCCTTAATAAATGAGACTCAATAACCTGTTGAACTAAAGCAGAGAAAAAAAAAAAATGAGATTAATCAGTGTTCAACATTTTTTCACATTTTTAGGGCTGTACTATTTTTTCCTGGCAGATGCTGGCTTGTCCTGTACAATCATTTAATAAAAAACGGACAGGAATAAGTTCACCCTGGAAAAGAATTTGCATCCCTTCACAAATAAAAGTCTCATATAATGCAAAACCAATATAGCCAGTACGCCAGATGACGTTTTTTGGAGGTGATGATCTGTTCTCTGCTTTGAATAGGCAGATAGCATACAGAAAGCAAAATTTTAAGCCTATAAATGGGAAGCAGGCAAAGACGTTTATTAGGAACTACTTCTGTGGAACGTTTTGAGAATGAACTCTTGAAGTAGTCCTACATCTAAACATCTGTGAAATTACTGGCCCTCCCATTAGCACAGGACTCTGCTTGGAGAAGCTACACATGCAGTGCTGGGCTTATTTTTGGAATCAGTTCATTTCTGTAATGGCAGACGCTTCACAGCTTTCAAATTGAAGGCAGCATGAGGGAAAAAACAATGACGAATCCCTTCTTTGCCTCTGTTTTCCAGAACCAAGTAAGGTAGCCTAATCACTGATCCCAGCACTATTACTGTCTGCCTCTAAGATAAACTAGAGCTAGAACTACTCTGACAGGGGAAGAAGGTTTTGCAAACTACATCACATCATGCCAGTCAACAGAACACCAGGGTGAGGTGTTCAGGAGGGCTGCAGGCCTCTTATCATTGTCTAGTGCAACACACGCTCCTTTGTACAGGGTGGGGGAGGCACAACTCAGCTCCCCTTGTCTGGATCACGGCTGCATGAGCCCTACACACCATTATTTGTGCCCACAGATGCAGATCCAGGTCAGTGACATTCTCTTATTAGGTACCTGGCTTTCTGAGACAGGGACGGAAATGCCTACCCATTTTGAGCTGATACCTTTAGGTGTATTAACACTTGTAGGATAGGGATCTTCTTACAGCTGCAAACCCTCTACTAGGCCACTACAGCAGCTATATAAACAAGGAGCAGTAAAAATAAAAAAAATGTATATTTGCGATACTCACCACTCCGATAGCCCAAGGCTACAGCCAAATCCATGGAATTATAGCCAGCATCTGTTTCGATAGTTGGATCAGCACCACTTTCTAAGTAAAACAGGAAAAGAAACACATATTTCTAACAAACAGAACTGATAGTACGTTATTACTGATAATTCAGTTTGGACAATCTGCTTACCAAGAAGAATTTTTACACATTTCACATGGTTCCCATGTACTGCATATAGTAGAGGTGTGCCTCCATTCTGCAAAAGCAGGGAAAAGCCTTAGACACTTAATGACTGAGCAGTGTGCAACTGTAATTCCTTAACACACCAGTATATTTCTATGTATCAGTAAGAGACTTCACAAGTTTTATAAAAATGAGGTTCTGTTTTGGTTCTTCACAACGTCCATCTTTGTCTACTGTTTAGATTGTAAGCTCACCCTTCTACAAGGATTCACAGGTATTTTCATTCTCTTTTTACCAAGAAGTCAGAACCAGTAGGGCCAACTTCTCTTATCCTATGGAAGTTTTGGAACTGTCAAATATTTCAGAAGAGACAGAACAATTTTCAAACCAAAGCCAGTGCTGTGCCCTGTTTCAAATTTCTGACCAAAGCACCCTCTGACATAAATTCAAGCTAGAGTCTTACCCAGTCATACTCATTGACATCAACTCCACAGTCAAGCAGCATTTTGACAATATCTGTGTATCCCTTACTGCAAGCCAGTGAGAGGGCACTTTCTCGTCCTTTCCCCAAAATCTGAGGATCTGCACCCTTAAAAAAAAAAAAAAAGTAAATTAACCACACTTTTTTTAATATGAGGATTTACACAGAACTTAACTTTAAAACTTAAAAGCCTACAGCAGCATTGAAAAACTCAGGAAGGCAAATGAACTAAAAAGTAAATAAACTTAAGTGTTTTCCTTACATTCTGGAGGAGAAATTCCACTACTGCTATCTGCCCATGAGCTGCAGCCCACATCAGAGGGGTAAATCCTTCTTCATCCTTATGATTGATTACATTTTCTGTTTAAAGAAAAATATACAACTTAGTAATCCCTTTCACTAATGCACTGTATGAGCTGTTGAGCTGCATTGACATATCCATGGTGAATGGACTGAGGTGCCAGTGTGTCCTAAAAGTCATTCTCATCTTAACATTAGAAACAAAAGTCTGTCTCAATGGTGGTGCAAACATCTTTGCCCAAGAAAGGAAAAACCATTCAACTGACCAAAGAAAAATTTAAGATTTGAGTTTCTTTTTTCTTTTTCTTTTAAAGCTTTATAAATCAAGCTCTGTTTATACTCAGAAATGTTACAAGTTGTCTGTAATCTGGGCTTTACCTTTGGAAAGGAGAGAACGGCTGCTTGAAAAATAAAGAAGTAAATTCTGTATTATACTGTAGAAAGTGGTTTTTTTCAATAGGGTGAGCCACACATTCTTGTAAAGAATTAGCTTGTACAGCAATATATATAGTATAACTCCATTCCCCCCAAAGTTCAAGTAGTCAATAGGGTGTTTTGTGGAAACAATTAAGGTCTACTTCTAGTGCTGCTGAAGGAAGGAAAAAGAACTTTTTTTAACAATTGGCCGACTGACATATTTGAGTGGGATTTTTAAAAATGCCACTAAGTATTTTAAAAATCCTATGCTTATCATAGCACCATAATACATATTTTTAACTGTTACTGACACTCCAGAATTGATTTGCTTTCCATATACATCGTTCATTACGAAGTATAGACTCAGCGACTCATTACCTGCTTTCCAGTAAACATTTCAAAAAAAATGCACTGAAAGCATTAGTGACTACTTACAATAAAAATATACTATTAACTATTCTTAGTATAAGAATACACTATTAACGGTACTCAATTCAATATGTTATGTAGAGTTGAAATTTTGTATATGTAGCACGGATGCACAAATGTCACACTGAAGACTATCACACAATTTAGAATGAGTAGCACTATTATATTGCAGGTGTGAGCCATGGCTTAAGTTACCAACATATAGCTCTGTATGTCGATTGATTAAATAGAACTGGAAAGCCACTATTAATAGAAATGTTTTTGTAAATTACAAAGATAATTAAAAATAAAAAATTAACTCTTCTGATAGAACTAACAAGCTTCTCCCTTCTCATTTCCATGGATTACCTATATAGCTGGGAAGCAGCAGGAGGAAGGGATATATGTACAACTCCTATTAACACTAATGTTTAATTTAAAAGTCCAATCACAGCAATGAGTGAATAAAAAACTGATCTGAAACAATAGTCCACATCTGCAAAGAACAGATACCTCAAATATCCTTCATTTTGTACCAGAATTGAAGATTTTTTTTTTTTTTTTAGTCCAGCTTTGGGGACAAAGTCAAGCACAACAGGCTATAAAGGAAGGCATTTAACCTCCCTCTGTCTCACCTTGTTCAATACGCGTGGCCAGATATAACATTTCTCCCTGAGCAGCCAGCTGATGAACTGACAAAGCTGTAAAAAGGGAAGCAAAGGCATGTGTTACACCAACCAATTTTCATTCTGCTCTATTTGGAGCTGGGCATAACAGGTCCATTGGCTTGAGCAGTACAGAACTCGGATTTGAGAGTGCAGATAGGTTTCACCTTATACTCTGAACTGGAATCACTATCTTAAATGGAAAAGTTTCCGAAGAGTTTCATAGGTTTAGGTAATTTTTTAACCAACATATAAGTCATACTAGAAAGCAAAGATAGTTCCTACACTGACTCTTTACAAGGCAACATGCTCTCTTCTCTGCTGCTTGTTTGGCAACCCAAGTCACACTAAGAACATTTATCAAATGAAAATAAGCATCTTCTGATAAATTAAAAATGCCATCTAAAAGATCACATGCTATCAGGAGACTTGTCATGCTGCTCAATAAAGCCTGTAGCATAACTCTCACTCACTATAATGTGGAATAGATCAAACATTACAAAACTATACACAACATGGCATCTACAGGGGAAGAAAAAGATTGTGGGGCTTTGGGGTTTTATTTTTAATAAAGAGTACCGAGCATTAAAAGCAGAGTAATTCTTAAGAGATTCTGAAGGAAAAAAAAAAATCTCTGATCCCACAGTAAACACTGCAGAGGTGCATGGTTTTGATAATTACAACTTGGAGCAGGTATGAAAGGTGCTCATGAAGGAATGTATAATAAATTATCCACATTATATAACAAAATTAGCTAATGATTACATAATATGTAAATGTTCACTGTCCTCCTATTCACTATAGGAAAATTTAATTTTTATTTTTTTTTCCAGAAAGACTGTGTATTTTGTTCAGAGGCCTACATTGCCACTACAGATTCATTTTTCCCATGCAAGTGACCCTTTTTTTTTTTTTTAAACATCGGACTTACAATTTATAGAAGAAATAATTTATACATGAATTACAGAGAATTGATTTACAAAGAAAATGCTTGACAATTAAGAATAACAAAACCCCATAAATAATACTGCCTTCTTGACTTTCAAGATCCATGACAATCATGACATTTGCAGTGGTCTGTAGCACCAATCACCTAATTTTAATAAATTTTACAAGATGCACAAGTTCTGAAAACAAGTATATAAAGCATACTAACTTAAAGCTTAGAAAGGATCAGAAAAATCATTACCTATATTTTTAAAATCAAGAACTGGATCCTTTCTGGAAAACATGCTTCAGTCATGAATTCAATACAGCAGGTGGATTACTATTTTATGGTTGGAACCACGTCAAATTAGACAAGACTACCTCAATGTTTTCTTCCTATATTAAAGTTCATTAGAACACCAGAGAAAAAATTGGAAAAATCTGTCACGCATCTAACATACAGTTCACAAAATAATTATTAACAGTAAGGCAGAAGGATACTTACAGTTTACAAGCAGAGGCGTTGTAGAGACTTCATTTCCCCTGTGTTTGTTAGTTAGGGTAGTTGATTGTTTTATTGGTGAGAAATGCTTAGTAGTTGAGGGAGTATAAACATGTCTTACTTGGATACCAGGGGAAGGAGAAGTGTGGATGTTGCATTCAGCTACATTGAACAGAGAAAACAGACAGAATTTTAGTACTAGCAAGAGCATTAAAAGCAAGCCTAACTCAAACGAGAAAGCACCAGTATCACAAGATCTTTAAAACCTGTGTTAAATAAGCTTTGTGACATGTGCTTTTTCCACTGTGTATTATGAGAGTTGAATAAAGGGCTGTATTCATTTCTAGCATAAAACAATGCTGCTACCCCCCCATGTTCAGTATGGTGTAATGTCACCCAGTGACAAGTTGGTGTCTAAACCAGGTAAGCCTTTGTCTAGACTTTCAACACACCTGACATGGATTTACCAGGTAGGATGGCCCCACTTAGCCTGTCATACTCTTACTAACACTTTCCAATGCAATAACATGATGCAGCTCTAGTCAGCCATACAGTCAGGTAACTGCTCAGCTCATCCCTTTGCCCACTCCCTAACTAGTCTATTGCATGAGTGGAAATGACCTTCACTAGTTTTCTTCACCAGGACTTTTTCCACTCCTGTTGGATAAAATTGTAACTGCATTATGAATACTTATCCAGCAGGAAGAGAGATATTCCACACTAACTTACATAAAATACAACAGCAGGTCATAACTTAGACTTCAAGAAGTCATTCAGTGCTGCTGTGTTCATTTGTACTAATGTTTCTAGCCTTCTATTAGAATCTAATGGCATTTTAGTACAAAATATATATATGTTATCTTGGCTTCTAATTCTCAAAAGTAGCTTTAGATTTTGAGAAGTAGCTGAGAAGCCAAATAACTCTTAAGCAGCTAACTGATTAAATAGTGGAAAGACATACTGAAGGATTAAACTCTATTATTGCCTAAATTGATTCAACACCAGTGTGCACTAGTAATTAATAACTGGAAGCTAATTAACATGCACACTGAATTTACACCATAGAGAACTTCAAGGTCATAAACCCAAGTGCAAATCTGGGAAGAGAACCAACTAAAAAAAGTAGAGGGTAACAGGATGAAAATGAAATTACATTTTGTTTGCCAATCAAATTGCTACAGCTGACATAATCAAATTAAGAGACCTACCAGGGGTTTTTGACCTGCGGTCCCTGGATCCGCAAGACTACTTCTAAGGGGTTCACAAATGTTACCTAAGAAAAACAACCCTATTGCTGATGGGTCTAAATTTGCCATTCAGGTCTGCAGCTCCACTAGAAAGCACTTAGGGCCTGCAAATCAAAAAAGTTTGAAAATTACAATGGCTGAACTGCAGCCAAACAATACAAATCAGAGAAACGATCAAAATCCACCATAGGTCTGTGTTTCCATTTGTTACAGGAAATGGGTCAAATTCACCCTCATGAAAACATACATCACTAACAGTCTGAAATACGAAAACGAGCCCTGGAAACCACAACTGTTAAAGGGAAGTGGATGGAAGTCTTAATTCAGTTCTCTACTGATAAGCTCAGACATGAAAAAACATACATTAATTCTGATAAAGCTGCCCAGCAGTGGCTGGAGATTAGCTGCAGGGATTCGTAATTGGAACAACATTCACTTTCAAGTAGTGTGAAGATGAATTGGCAAGCCAATCGCTACAACAACTACAGGCTTTTTACAGCCATATTGATAAACCAAAGTCAACCGCATGACCTGTGTTCTTTTGTCATTGCACTAGTGAAAAGATAAAATGTGCTGCAGAAAGCTACTGAAGTTGAAATGATCACACAGCGCTTTCAGTAGTGTTCTGTAAAGACACATACATTCAACGTGTAGCACGTTGCAAGACATGCTACACAAAATCAGTAACCTTGTTTTCATAACTAGCATCAGCTCTTATTAAACTACATGAGAGACTTTCTGTGCCACTACTTTTTGAATTAAAAAAATAATTAAAAATTTGACTTCAAAAAATAACCTTGGGGGAAATTAATTTTACATTAATAATCCACTAACAATATAATAAAAATATAAGGGAAAGAAATCTTAGAAAACTATTATTAACACACATATAAGGTAGAGACTTTTTTTTTTAAAAAAAAAACCAACAGCTTAACAGGATGACACAGTTCACACGTAACATTTTGTACCATAAAGTTCAACCTTTAAATAAGACAGATGCCACTTCAAGGTCAGAGTTAACTTGGTCTTGAATATTTTTACTGTCCTCCTCATTCAAAGATTTCACAAATCGCGAGCAGACGTTCATATCAAATCTATTGGGCAAAATGAATTTCATTCCCATGGCGACACTCTGAGCTGGTCCTTCCTCTGTGCTAGAGTCAAGCTGATTCTCCACTTTAATGTCCGGCATGGGTGGAAGGCTGTAGCTAGTAGGACATTCTTCTACAATTAACTGGGCCCCAGCATCTAAGTTTGTTGAAGATGCCATGGTCTCAGTCACGTAAAAGTTTTATGCAAAATGCTTCTTCATAGTTTCTAGCCAAGCGCAGTTCCAGTCAACCAAGCAGCATCTAAAGAGCTACAGATGTTTGAACAACCTGCAACGAAACACATGTAACACAGGTTAACAACATTCTGGTGAAGTAATGCATAAAAATATACCAACCTTGGCTGAATTTAAGCTTATGGTATTTGGTTTTGATAGNGTGAGCTGCCGCTGCCCTCCACAGACGCTGCAAAGCGCCCGCCACCCCGAAACCCCTCCGGCCGAGCGGGCCCACAGCTCCGCTCCTGCAGCTCCACCTCACCTGGGCGCCGTCGTTTTGGTCGCTGACGGGAAGGCGGAAGTGACGCCCTACGGCCCCGCCGTGGTGGCGATTGGCTAGGGAGAGTCGCCCCCTGGTGACGTCGCGCCCAGGCGACCGCGTTGCCTCCGTTCGCGGCAGGCGTGGGGCTCGCCATCGCGGTGGGGCGGCGCGGCCTTCGGCCCCTGAGGCAGCGCGGATCAGCTCGGCCCGCTCGGANCACTAGTGAAAAGATAAAATGTGCTGCAGAAAGCTACTGAAGTTGAAATGATCACACAGCGCTTTCAGTAGTGTTCTGTAAAGACACATACATTCAACGTGTAGCACGTTGCAAGACATGCTACACAAAATCAGTAACCTTGTTTTCATAACTAGCATCAGCTCTTATTAAACTACATGAGAGACTTTCTGTGCCACTACTTTTTGAATTAAAAAAATAATTAAAAATTTGACTTCAAAAAATAACCTTGGGGGAAATTAATTTTACATTAATAATCCACTAACAATATAATAAAAATATAAGGGAAAGAAATCTTAGAAAACTATTATTAACACACATATAAGGTAGAGACTTTTTTTTTTAAAAAAAAAACCAACAGCTTAACAGGATGACACAGTTCACACGTAACATTTTGTACCATAAAGTTCAACCTTTAAATAAGACAGATGCCACTTCAAGGTCAGAGTTAACTTGGTCTTGAATATTTTTACTGTCCTCCTCATTCAAAGATTTCACAAATCGCGAGCAGACGTTCATATCAAATCTATTGGGCAAAATGAATTTCATTCCCATGGCGACACTCTGAGCTGGTCCTTCCTCTGTGCTAGAGTCAAGCTGATTCTCCACTTTAATGTCCGGCATGGGTGGAAGGCTGTAGCTAGTAGGACATTCTTCTACAATTAACTGGGCCCCAGCATCTAAGTTTGTTGAAGATGCCATGGTCTCAGTCACGTAAAAGTTTTATGCAAAATGCTTCTTCATAGTTTCTAGCCAAGCGCAGTTCCAGTCAACCAAGCAGCATCTAAAGAGCTACAGATGTTTGAACAACCTGCAACGAAACACATGTAACACAGGTTAACAACATTCTGGTGAAGTAATGCATAAAAATATACCAACCTTGGCTGAATTTAAGCTTATGGTATTTGGTTTTGATAGCCAAAACCTTGGTGAAATATCAATCTTACTAGTCACAAGCTATTGACCAAATCCTCCATTTAAATTTTAGCACATGGATATTTACACCCAATTCCATAATTCCAGTAGGAGTTTCATCTAAGTTACATTTCAGAATATTAGTCTGCTTGCAACAAAAAAACACCACAACCAATGATGATAATTTATAGCAAGGCAGGAGTAAGCTATAAGGACGTGACTTTATTTCCTAAAAACATTAGACTTGAAGGAAAAACTGAAGTGATTTTATGTCCCCTTATGACTCTAAGTCTTTTCATAACCTGAGTAAAATAAATGGCTTCTATCATACGTGTAGGAAAACGACAAATGCCTTTTAGATCGACGACGGCAGAATATCCCAGAATACGCAGGGCTTTCTGACAGCACCGCGGGAAACCTAACGTCAGGCCGGGCTCGGCGGCAGCACCCGGCAGGCGGAGCGACCTGGCAGCCCCGGACGCTGCTGAAGCCTTCCCCCCGCACTGCGGGCCGCCGGCTCCGGGACGAAAGGCCCGGAAGTGAGCTG
>VYXH01002947.1:179819-194686 GCA_013397275.1 Burhinus bistriatus | reverse complement strand
ACTCGGCGGCGGCCGCCGCCGCTCCCTGAGGAGGCGCGGCGCAGGCATTCGCCTCTCCCGGCGGCCCCTGCTCCCCGTCAGCCATGGCCACGTACAAACCGGTGGTGGTTCAGGCCTTCCCCAAGCTCGGGGAGAGGATCACGCAGGACACGTTGTACTGGCGGGGCTACAAGGTAGGAGACAGCTCTCGGCGGGGCAGCGGGCCGGGCCGGGCCGGGCCNGAATAAGGTTGTTTTTTCCTCAAAACACGTAATTAATGGATCAGTTGTAATACTTGACTCGGAAAAAAGACGGTAAGAGTAGAAGTAACCTAGGAGAAGAGAAAATCGATAGGATTGTATTTAAAAAATAACTTGGTTCTAAATGGAGTTTTGAGCTCTCTGTGGGAAGAATAGGTTTTAGTTTGTTGTTTTTATCTTTGATGATGTGCTTATGTGTACTTAATGATCTCTATCACAATTGTTTTAGACACCTGTTCAGATAAAGGAGTTTGGTGCAGTAAATAAAATTGACTTCTCGCCGGTTTCTCCATATAACTATGCTGTCACAGCCTCCTCAAGGGTAAGTGTTTTTTATGAGGTCTTTATGTCCCTCTTTTTCAGTTGGTGTCATATGAGTGAACTTAATGTCTTCTCCTTTTGCTAGATCCACATTTATGGTCGTTACTCTCAGGAACCAATCAAAACGTTTTCTCGCTTCAAAGATGCTGCTTATTGTGCCACATACAGAGATGATGGCAACCTGCTTGTTGCTGGCAGCGAGGAAGGTAGCATTCGCCTCTTTGACCTTAGTGGAAGAGCACCACTGAGACAATTTGATGGTCCTACTAAGTAAGACAGTGTTGTTTTTTTTCCTTTGAGCGCGTAAGCTTGTTTGGTGTATTTACATATGTCTGCTTTGCATGTTGCTGGAATTCTGAATAATACTGATCTATGTTGCTTGCAACTGTCTCATGGAGATCTTACTGAAAAGTAGATTTTTAAGTTGAATTGAAAATTTGAGTGTTTTTTTTTTTTTAAATTCTAAATAAGATTTGAGTACATGGAAGAATAAATACATTTTCTAATTCAGGTAGGTGTCTGTTAATATTTTGTGTAGACACAGTCTTGTGACTACATGGCACCGATAAGAAAATTTTATTTGATGCTGGTAGGAAAAGAGTTCTAAAAGGCGGCTAAACAAAAACAGTGAAGGAATACTCCAGGAAGAGCAGGAATCCCTTAAAAAAAAACAACAACAAAACCAAACAAAAACCAGAAAAAGTGCATGACGGCCAGCTGGGGTTGGGGTGGGGAAGAAGTAGAACAGGAGTTCTGATGTACCAGTGAGGAGAAGACAATCATAATGCTTAGATTAAATAGATTGCTGCGCTATGGAAGACCAGTGTGCGCTTTATCTGCCTAGAACAACAACAGCAAACCCCCTTTCACTGGAAAGCACACAGGCAGACCTTGAGACTGTTTCAACTTGAGGTCTGTGTTTGTAGATTGGGTATTATCTTATGTCCTAACCACTAGGGTAATGGTAGTGAGATTTAGGGTGTCTGTGTTTTCTGTCAAAGTCATTCTCTGTTGGGATGTTACAATGATAATACAGGTTCAGATAGTGACTTTAAAGGACAAGAAGAGTGCCCAATCCAGTCATACTTAAAATTCACTCTTATAATTTTTTTCTAAAGGACAGTGCTAGTACACAGACCTCTAAGTAACAAATACAGAATTTACAGCTTTTGAATGAACATCTAGTAGACCTATAAACCCTTTAAGGCAGATCATATCAATGCTTAGGTAACCATCTATCAGCATGACCCTTTTCTGGCTGGAAATACAAAAACTGAAGTGTTTTTAACCTCTAAAATGAGGCTTTGTAACTCTCAACTTTGCACTTTTAAGTTAGAGAAAGTACTTTAATAAGCTCTTCATGCAGACTAACTCTTCTGGAAACAAGTATGTATTTTAACTTTGGGTATTGTGTATTTTGGTTTCTAGAGCTGTTCATGTAGTTGGCTTCCTGTCTGATAAGTACCGAATATTTTCTGGTGGTGATGATTATTCATCAAATTTGTGGGATATTCCGAGTGCTACAGAAATCGTCTCATACAGTGAACATACTGACTATGTGAGATGCGGCTGTGCAAGTAAAGTGAATGCAGATGTCTTTGTAACAGGTTTGATTTTATTTTTTATGTATGCTTCTTTTAGATTGAATTGAAGAAAAATGCAGAAAGATAATTTTTGATACAGAATCAGAGAATGATAGGGGTTGGAAGGGACTTCTAGAGATCATCTAGTGCAAGTCCCCTGCTAAAGCAGGTTCACCTAGAGCAGGTTGCACAGGATCGTGTCCAGGTGGGTTTTGAGTATCTCCAGAGAAGGAAACTCCACAGCCTCTCTGGGCAGCCTGTTCCAGTGCTCTGTCACCCTCAAAGTTAACAAGTTTTTCCTCATGTTCAGATGGAATTTCCTTTGTTCCAGTTTGTGCCTGTTGCCCCTTGTCCTGTCACTGGGCACCACTGAAAAGAGTCTGGCCCCATCCTCTTGACACCCGCCCTGTAGATATTTATGAACATTGGTGAGATTNCAAACTTGTCCACTCTGTCCCCTCATCCAGGTCATTGATGACTATGTTGAACAAGACTGGACCCAGTACTGACCCCTGGGGAACACCACTTATCACAGACCTCCAACTAGACTCTGTGCCACTAATCACAACCATTTGGGCTCTGCCATTCAGCCAGTTCTCAGTCCACCTCACTGTCCACTCATCTAACCCACACTTCCTAAGCTTACCTATGAGGATGTTATGGGAGACAGTGTCAGAAGCTTTGCCAAAGCCGAGGTAGACAACATCCACTGCTCTGTGGATATAGAGGATACAGTAGGATCTTGTTTATTATATTTTGAACATGGAGGATCTGTCTTCTTACTCAGTGCCTGCTTTGTTGTTTCCTTTTTGCTTGCTGTTTAAGCTTGACACTGATGTTTGTAGGGAAACTCGAGCGAACTAATTTTTAACATCTTTTTGCTTTAGCCAGTTAGGGTTAACAGGACTGTTCTGACTGGCCTTTCAAAGTTTTAAAAAAATCCTTTGAATGTATACTGTAGTTGGGATTGACTGAAGTGTTTTATCAGGTTTCCGGAGGAGGATGCTGGTTCCGTTGTAGTTTGTACAGCCCAAAACTGTCGTACTCAAAAATGAAAGGTCATGTGAGGAGTTATTTGAAACCAGTTGCCTTTGGTTTCCCTAGCAGTAGCTTTCTATTAATCTGTGGTAAATTGCTATGAAAAAACTAGTATTCCTTACTTCAGGAGGCACAAAAGACTAGGTTTCATCAAGTTGACTGATATTTATTGTTATAAATACACTCGATTAATATAAGGGAAATAAAATTAAAACTTAAATTACTTTCAAGGGCTGACACGTTGCTGGGGCTAGAATTAGATGACTTATGTTGCCTGAAGGCTGTAAATTAACCAGTGTAAACCACCAAGTGTTCTAAGTGTATGGTTTAAAACTGTTTCCATTTAGCATAAGCTCCTTTAGATTGTAGGTTGTGGCTGTTTTAGTTCCTGAAATAATTGAAATTATGAAACTGAAGCTATTTACGGTGTTGTTTGCAGGTTCCTATGATCACACCGTGAAACTATTTGATGCACGAACAAAAAGTAGTGTCATGACAATAGAACATGGCCAGCCTGTGGAGAGTGTGCTTCTGTTCCCTTCTGGTGGGCTTCTGGTATCTGCAGGTACTTCAATAAAATCAAATTACTTTTCTGTGGCCCTAATTTGTGAGAAGTACTTCAGCTGCTTCTTTCTTGCATGGTATTTTCATTTGGTAAAGAAGTGGTAAGTGATGTAACTGCTGGATTTCTCAAAGATCTTTAGGAATCTGTGTTGATCTGGAAGGTGAAGGTAGAGGTCTTTTTGTCTCTGATTTGATTTTCTTGTACTTGGTCCAAAAAAAAAGGAAAAAAAAAAAAAAAAAAGAAATTTTTAATGACAAGATACAGACTTTAATTAGCCCAGTGCTAAAGTGAAGGCATGAACATACTCAAGAAGTTTGAAAAGATGAGAGTACCTTTCTCTTAACGATGACAAGGTTTTTTAGTCTCTTCTTGCTATTACATTAAAAGTCCTGTACCCCAATGTTGTCTACATTTTTTTTTGGTAAGGAGTATGTTGAATCATTCAACTGTGCCTGCAGAGTGGCCTAAAAAAGAGCAGACTTGTAATGTGTCTTGTCCCAGGAGGTAGTCATAATGGATGGGGATGGTGAGTAGGTACAGAAAACTTAATGTTATGAAGGAGGCACTGTGTCACTCTGTGAAAGCTCCAGAGAAGCGTAAATGTGTATGTATGTCAAACTGTTCTGTGTGCTTCCTTCTCACAGGAGGTCGGTATGTCAAAGTTTGGGATGTACTAAAAGGCGGACAATTACTAGTTTCACTTAAAAATCACCATAAAACTGTAACTTGTTTATGCCTAAACAGCTCTGGACAAAGGTTATTGTCAGGATCACTGGACAGGTTGGTATATTTTGTGGCTTTGTTGTGATTTAGATTCTTTAGGACTGTTTTTCCTTTGAAAGTTATTATACATTGAATCTATGCACGTTTTTTGTGCTTAAACACTTTAAACTGTTAGAGATGTAACTTACTTGAAAATGTGTCTTGAGGCTAAGGTACTTGCTGTGATACACATTAACCTTTTCCACTTACTAGCCTGAATGTCAGTAAGGGTCGTATGTGCCATTTGGGAATGTGTATGGGGAACTTATTAATAAGCATTCATTTTTCTGAATCTTTAAACTGACCTTTGCAGTCTCCATAAAGTAACTATTATTAACTTGACTTTAATACAGTTTAAATAACTGAAAGTGCATTAGTATTCACCTTTAAAGAGCCTGGGTTTTGTGTCTCTATGCTGTTGCTTTTTGTACCCAAGGTGCCCAGGTGAAATATGTCCTCCTTGCTTTTTTGTTTGTTTGGGTTGAATTGCTGAGTACTGATACACAATCTGTTGTCTTGGACACATTAGAAATATGAAGTGGTCTGAAATGACAGTAGTTTTCTCCCTCCCTCCCTCCCTCCCTCCTGTACTTCCTAGGCTTCCTTAGGCTTTATGATTACAAATCATGAGCAGAAGGATCACACTAGCTGTGGAGCTATTTGTCATTCAGTGCTCACAACAGGTTCATACTTGTACGATAATGTTTTGTTTTCCCATTTGTTTAATGTTTTCTACCTTCAACCAAGTCATTAAAGAGCAGCCATATATAAGAATATCTATGGATTTATTTCCAGAAATTGTCAATAGATCTTACATTTAAGATTTAAGAACAAATTTGAAGAAATGCTGTCTTAGTGTTTCCTAATAAGCATTACTGAAGTCAGATGGTCACTACATCTGCCTTCAATTTCTTCTTCTGTCCTTGCCCCATTTTCATCTTTTTTTGGGTAAGGCTAATCCTTCCTTGACTTTTTTGTATCTTTTAATAGAAATTTTCTGTTGTGGGAGAGGTAATAACTAAGATGCTCAGTGGTAGTCTGAAGAATGTTTTGTATAAATACTCAGTTTCCTTCAGTGATCTGTAGAAGTTGTGATGAAATTCCTGTAAAGTGTCTGTAATAAGGCATTATTAACAAGGTTTTAATCATTACTTTTCTGTGTAGGCATGTAAAGATTTATAGTACTACTTCCTACAAAGTAGTCCACAGCTTTAACTATGCAACATCCATCCTCAGTGTTGCGTTGTCGGTAAGTACATTAGAAATCTTTCTAGACAAGGTAATTACTGATACCTTTCAAGTCACTGAAGTAATCCATTTTTGCGTTCATTACTATTGAGTGTTTCAGAATAACGCTGTACATGCAAAGTGGGATGACTAATATAATCCTCCTGAATAAAAAATGCATTAAGAGGTTTTAAACATGATACATTCATATACCACCTGCTGTGTGATGAGGTCTGTGCAAAACTGTGTTTATCAAGGATGGTACCTTTCATAGGGAAAGTATTCACTGTAGAAAGGAAGTCCTTTGACTTTAAGAAGATTGTACTCATCTTTTGCATTTCAAGAACCTTGTGAATCCTTTTGTGTGGCAGTGATAAAGTAGTTCATTTGTTGAGAAATTTAGAATAGGGTGAACTTATCTTAAAAGTTGTTGGTGTCAGGTTGGTCTGAGGAAGAAAAGAGGAGAGGGCATGAGGCATGAGCATAAGCAAAATTGTTTGCCAGGGCATGCATCTTATCTTGGAAACATAAAACAAAGACTCTAATTTCTCTGAAACGTTTGAGTTCCAATGGATAAGTGACCTGCTGGCCAGAAATTTGGACACTAGCACCCCTTTTTAACACAATGGTGTTGTCATGTAGTCACCCTCTTAAGCCTCTGAAGGACATGTAAAAGCGATTGTGATGGATCTTTACTACCTTTGCTACTTTACTATTGTCCTGCTCTTCTGGAACCTAGGGGAGGGTGTGTGTGGAGGGGGTGTCTTCCTTAATTTCCTACCTTGTTCCCCAGGGAACTAGAGCTAAATGATTTTTGGATTATTTTGGTTGAGGTGAAGAGTACAGAACCAAAAAAACACTGTACTCTTTAAGGCTCTACAGCAGCTGCAGAACATGTAATACCTGTAGTCTGACATGTCTAGAGCTGTGTATATACTTTTTGAAACATAATCTTTTGTTTCCTATTGACTAAAACCCTTGAGTTTTAAATGGTCATAGAACATAACACTGGCTCTGCTGGGTCAAACCAAAGGCTAGTCTAGTTCCAAATGCTGCTTGCAACTATAGCCATAGGTAGGTGCATATGGAAAATGATAGGGCAAATGTGTATGGTAAGTTTCCTGATATTATCCCAAACTCCAAATTCATTTTCAAATGAAAAATTACCTCATCAGAGTGTAATTCAGTCTGTGTCATTCAAAGAATTTCTCTTACATAAACCTGTTCAGTCTGTCCTTGAGCTTGGACAAACTTTTAACCTTCAGTAGATTCCTTGACAAGGAGTTCCACATTTCTGCTACTTGTTGTGTGAAGAATTGCCTCCTTTTGTTCAGTTTGAACCTTCATTAGCTTCATTTGAGGCCCCTAAACGAGACATTGATGAGACATCTCTATCCATACCTGTAATAACTCTGTAGGCTTTTGTCGTATCTCTCTTCAATTATCCTCCTTTCCCGTGCTGAAGAGTTCTGTCTCAACTCAAGCCAACCTTTGATTCTCCTTGGCATTTTTTTATTATTTTATTCAGAATCTGCTACTGTTCTTTTGAGAATGACTCACGTAGGATTTAAGATGTGGGTAAACAATTTATTCAGTGGCATAATGACTTCCTAGTTTTTATTTCTTCTGTACTAATTCCTAATGCTTCTTTCTTTTTTAATGACCAGCAGTTGAGCATTCAGCTAATGTTTAATGTTTTTGTAAAATTATCTGTTAATAGTAACAGGTCAGAACCCACTATTTTGTATGTGAAGTCAGTGTGTTTCTTCAGTGCATCATTTAAAATTATAGCCTTTAGAATCAAATACATGCAACCTTTGTTATGTAGGTGAAATTTATACCGGTGACTGGTATTTTGAACAACTTTCACTTGTTTGTCAGAATCCTGCTGTTCCACGATAGCTGTCTTGTAGGTGGTGGTCATGCCTGCTGTATGGCATGCAATAGCCAAAGGCAGTGGTATACCATTGAAAAAAACAAAACCTATCATAGATTACACTTGCAGAAGGATGTTAATGCATATTTAAGTTTGCTTCACTAGTCAGGCTTTAGTCTCTCTAGGTGTTTGTTAAAGGTTTATTAGATGGATAATGGTGCTTACAATCATAGTCTTGAATCTGTCCATGTTTTGAACAAGGTATTTGACCATGGGGCCTCATAGAGGTGCCTTCCAACTTAAGTTATTCTATGATACTGTGATTAGAGTCTTATAATGAAGAATAAATATTTTAAAATCTGCATGGTAGAGCGTGCATCATCAAATAAAACACTATGTTCCTAACTTTGTGATTTCTTCATTTTAGCCTGAAGATGAAACCATAGTTGTAGGCATGACCAATGGGGTGCTAAATGTTAAACACAGAAAACCTGAAGAAAGGAAAGAAAAGTCTCAAAAGAAGAGACAACCAGCATATAGAACCTATGTGAAAGGAAGAACTTACATGCCTAAACAGGTATAGGGGGGTGAGAAAATGTAAACTGAAGCACTCCTCAAAATTTCTTCCCCGCCCCCTGAGTGTGCTACGTTAAAGAAAGGGAAGGGAGGGAAGATACAAAGACATATAAGATTGTTCATGGTAATACATGTAATTCATTGCGTGCGTGTCTGTCTTATTCTGAACTTGCCTTTCAATTCTAGGAAGATTTCTGTGTCAGTAAACCTGTAAAACGTGTTTTGAGGAAATACGACAAGCTACTGAAGAGCTTTCAGTCTTCCAAGGCCCTTGATGCAGTACTGGAGGTAAGGCATTTGTTTTTGTCTCATCAGAGTTGTGTGCTGTCATCTGACCTGGATTTTCTTTGTATGTCAAACTAATTTTATTTCAGTGTATAACTAGAAAGAAATCAAACTTGTGTGGTTTCTGTTTTGGTGTTGCTGGTATCAGCCCTGTTTTGCATGTAAAGATGTTGCTTTGGTACTAAACTCTACTTATGTCCAGCCACCCATCAGGCTTTATACTCCTGAAGTTACGGTTGCAGTCATGCAGGAACTACATCGCAGAGGAACACTGAGGAGTGCACTAGCAGGCCGAGATGAGAAGCAAGTTAATCTTCTTCTTACCTTTGTGGCAAGGTATTATTTTAACCTGAGTTCTCTCTGACCTGTATTTCTTCATAGCTTTTGCCACAGTCTCAACAGATCATGGGTGGAACACTGGTACTCTTGAAATCTCACATGCCTTCTACTTTCTGATTTCAAGGTCTGGGATAGTACTGAAATTGCTTATGTGTTGGCACAAAACAATTTTGCTGATAGTGTGAGAGAGTATATTTTACTTTGTTGCTAGACATTCTATCCTTAGTCTATTATTTTCTGTCTCCTCGATGAAACATGTGTCTACATGTACCTGAGGTTTTCACCAGTCCTCCAGCCCACACTGCCTTTCTGAAAGGAGGACGGTAAATACAACACACGTAGCTTTTTTTGACTCGCATCTCTGACTGCTGTTCTGTGATGTGTCTTCACGAAGAAAAAATTGTCTATATGACAAAGCTGCTTGTGGGTGGGAGAACGGGGGCCGTTGGCAAAACCAGTAAAATTGGGATGTCTTCTAATTTTGCAGGCGTGTGATTGAGCCTAGGTTTACTCCTGTACTGGTGACTGTTGCAGATATGATCACTGGTAAGTACAACACAAAAAAAGATTCTCAAGGCGCTATAGTTAGCTTGGAAATAAGGTAAAAAGTGCTACATTTTTAAGAAACCAAACGCTTATGGGTTTGTTTATAAGTATGAACTCAGGGTCGAGAGAGTGATCCAAAAAGAGCTATTGCCAAATAACTTTGACCACAGTCAGTATCTGATTGGCACCAGCTGCAGGAAGCTCCTCATGGTCTCCAAGTATCTTTGATACTTCACGTGTCTATACTTACATAGTATGAGTGACTTCTGCTTCTCCAGTGAGATAAAAATAGTATTTGAGATCATAAAAAACTTCTGTTTCTGTTAGTTTGACTTGCTGTTACTGTGAGTACATACCAATAATCAACACTGTTTTCAGAACACCGTTAAAGTTGTCTTTTTTATCCACAATGTTGGGACTTACACTAGACTCCTTAAATGTATCTGTAACTAGCTAATACAATTTTCACGTTTTTATAGATACATAGATTCCTAAGTGATGTTTTTTCTTTACAGACATATATCAGCCTGTGGTTGGGCAGTCACCGATTGTTGATAGACAATTCCTGAGACTTCAGGAAGCCATAGGAAAAGAGATTGACTATCAAGAGGAACTACTAGAAGTTTTGGGAATGATGGATACACTGTTTGCTACTTTTACTGAGAAAAGAACTACTTATCCAGAAGAGAAGAAAAGTAATGGTCTTACAGAGACCATTGAAACACATACGAATGACTGACAACCATCACAACAAATTGTGACAAAACCAATGTGAACTTGAAATACATGACCTGTTGTCCTGATAACTTTTTATAATAGTGACTTTCAAAATAGGCCCCTCTACGTTGAAGTCCTATCTTCAGAACTGTGTTTCTGAATAGGCTGAATTACTGAAGACAGAGAAAGAACGGCAATTTCAGGATTTTTCCATGCAATATTTTTCAAACAATTGAATTTTAAAGTTTTATTCCAAAGTTATGTAACTTTAAAAGAGTGTTTTGTGCATCCAGTACTAAGTCATTATTTGATTTAGAGAAACCGTTAACAATTTTCAGTTTTTATTTACCAGAAAATAATTGAGATTTGTCTAATTTTAATGTGTCGTTGTCCTTATTTAAGGTTAATATCCCATCTCACATACTTGGACATAGGAATAAAACCACATATGCATTTGATAAAACTTGACTACATTGTGTTTTCTCTCCCTGCTTGATCTCCATTTCAGACTTCCATGAATTCATAGGAAATAAGTTGATAGCAAAAGGACTGAAGAAAACAAGCGCATGCTTATGTATATAGAAAAATTTCTTAGTTTAATTTTTTAAATACTGCCTATACATTTATGAATTATAATTATCTAGAAAATAGACAATTCTTGCTTCTAAAGAGAAATTAATTCAAATTAAATTAATGTAGTGAGTAAGTAAACTTCATGCCAGTGTGAAAATCTTCAATTAAGTAGAAGAACTCTATTTTTTGTGTAATTCTATCACTTTCAATGTACAGTAGATGCAATTTGAGTCTACACTGTCAGTATGTATTTGAATCCTGGGGTAATGGTTTCTTTTAACTTTAAGCAGTGCTGGAGAAGGATGATATACTTTGGAAACACGGGTGTACCAACGGCTGCTCAGCACATGTAGGATGACAGTATGGTAGAACTTTGGCCTTAATCTATTTTCTGTAACTTGCATTTTCTCCCAGGCCTGGAATTTATTTGAGATATAATGTGAATTTCCTGCAAAAAGAATTTGCTCAAGTTTGACAGTGAGAGGTGAGTATCAGTGGTTGAAATAACTAACAGTTTTGCAATTTCTACCTAAAATCTTAACAATCTTTGGCTGAAAAGTGTGGAGCAGTATCTGGTCTGCCCTTAAATTCATAGGTGAGCAATATATGTTCCTGGCTACTGGGATTTGCTGCTTTTGAAGACTTAGGATGGTAATAGGTAATAATGAGAAGCATGTTCATGCAAACTTTAAGCTTTTAGTTTCCTTGCTGCTTACTTTACTACTTTTATTGTATTTCTGCTAATAGACCTGAACTTTCTTTTGTCTTTTAGGAAATCTGTGTGCTAATTTTAATTGTGTGACTTAAATCAGGCCGTATCTCTTAGGAAACTTCACACAAAACGAGTTTTTGGGGGCAGGGTGGGCTCTTCTTAGAGCCTCCTTATTCCATGACCCTTCAGTAGTGCTTAGAGTTGAAGGTGGACATTTCTCTTAGCAGCCTGTTTCTCCATGGCTTGAGAACCACTGACCTTGACATCAAACATATTCTTAGTTCTTACTGACAATATTCATGTCTGAAGTGTGATCCATTATAGTGCCTCAAAGCTTAATGTGTGGCTAGCAGAACCATAGGAAGAAGTTAGATTAAAATAGCAGATCAGTTTGATCTAAATTGGAGAGGTACGGATTTGATGGATGGATTGTTCAGTGGATGAGGAATCAGTTGGATGGTNACTCTGCTCTTGTGAGACTCTACCTGGAGTCCTGCATCCAGCTCTGGAGCCCTCAGCACAGCAAAGACAGGTCCAGAGGAGGGCCAGAAAAATGATCAGAGGGCTGGAACACCTCTGCTATGAGGACAGGCTGAGAGAGTCGGGGTTGTTCAGCCTGGAGAAGAGAAGGCTCCGGGGAGACCTTATTGTGGCCTTCCAAAACTTAAAGGGGGCTTATAGGAAAGATAGGGACAGACTCTTTATAGGGCCTGCAGTGACAGGACAAGGGGTAATGGTTTTAAACCTAAAGTAGGGTAGATCTAGACTAGATAGAAGAAATTTTTTATGATGAGGGTGGTGAAACACAGGCATAGGTTGCCCAGAGAGGTGGTAGATGCCCCATACCCGGAAAGATTCAAGGTCAGGTTAGATGGGGCTCTGAGCAACCTGATCTAGTGAGATGTCCCTGCTCACTGCACGGGGGTGTTGGACTAGATGACCTTTAAAGGTCCCTTCCAACCCAAACTATTCTATGAATCTACGATCTTATGCTAATTTGATTTATTGCAACATTTACCATTCATGTTATCCTACCAAACGAGTTTGCCAAGATAGAGCTGGAAGCAGGTGCGAGATGTCATCTACACAAATGGAAATCTGATCAAAACATGGAAAACCAAATGCTATTTATGATCTTAATTTCTATCAGGACTACTGAAATGAAATTTTGAAGAGTTTTATCTGACTGGCCAACTGATTTTCTGCTACTTGAGTAGAAGCAGACAGTTATATTATGAATTCTACTGGATTCACTACCTCTGCGTTGAAAGCTAGTATTTGTTCAGGTGACACCTAGTCTGTTTGCCAAACTTGTCTGTTCTTTGTGTTTCTGCTTTTGTCTGTTACAAAAATGAATATTGTTTTTTTTTTTTTTTCCATTTACTAAGATGGGTTTTTCTCATTATGCAAGTTTTTCTTCAGTACCTACATAATTATGTTACAGAGAAGCTAGAATAAGTTGCTGTTATTACCACTGTGGTGCCTGTTTTCCGTGCTCTGATTTAATTATAATATTAATGTAAAACTTCAAATTTGTGCTTTTTAATAGGCTGCTGATTGAATAAAATGGTAGGGAAAAAAGTTCTTTCAGGTAACAGTTTGCAGTGATCTCTGTGCTGGTGAATATTTAAAATGCATTACTGCAGTGCCAAGCATGCATATTTTTGTTTTACAGGTGAAAATTAAATTTATTTATATGAAAATGTATATATTTTTCCAGAAGCGCATTACCTTATGCTCCAGAATCTAATATTTTGAAGCATTAAGATGGAATGTCATGAACTGAAATAGTTAGAATAGTTAATTGTGCATTGGACTGGAGGGGACGTAATGCTGGGTGTCCGGTTTGGGGAAAGGATACTCTTTAGTCTTTATTGTATTTATTCTGCTTATACAGAAAAGCAGAACTTCATTGCACACAGCATCTTCCTTGACTTCTGTGTTATTTGGGACTTACCAGGTTGATTTGGCATTGAAATACAGTTAAAAAATGATCTTTTCCCAGAGCAGATAGTTACAGACAAAAAGTGTGTGTTACTTTTTTGACATCCTTTTCATAGGAAGCATTTTTGCAGCTCTTTATTGGAAAGAGGGAACACCTTGCCACCACCAAATATTGTTATGGCTCAGGAGCATGGTGAGCATGGAGGGTTGCCAGAAAAGAGGCTTCTCTAATCAACTGCAACCAGATATATACTGGGTTTCAAAAAGAATAGTAAATTTACCATTTCTCTTTCCTGTGTTCAGCCAGCTGAATGACATGGGAGGAACGGAGAGATGAGCTGGTTGGCCACTTGGTTGATTTTATAAAGCCTTCAACTCAACATTTCTCAGGAAAGACACTGATTTCTTTTCCGTGGACTAATTCTGTGAATGAGTGAAACTTTTATTGCTGTGTCGCTTACACGTTCTAACTTCTTGATGGTAAATACCTTTGTTTTTCAACAGATACACTTTGAAGACCGCGGTGCTAGAATTTCCTAAATTGTATTGCTTGAGTTGTTTAAAGCTGAGTAACTAATGGTGAGAAAATAGAAAATACTGGAATATTTATGGTCTAACATCATGATTGAGCTATGTAGAGTGTTCCAAAAATGAGAAACTGAAACAAGCTTGTAAAAAGGAGAATCGGAGATAACATTGGTATGTTGCTTGATGAGGTTGGTCACCTCACAAATAGGGACGTAGACAGAGTGGAGACATTTAATGCCTTCTTCACCTCTGTCTTCAACACCAGTGATGGACCCTAAGACCCCTGGAGCCCTTTGTTGGACGGCTACATCTGAGGGGGGAAGATAAACTCCTAGCTGACCCTGAACTTGTTTGAGATTTGCTGTTCCAGCTGGATGCACATAAATCTATGGGGCCCAATGGGATTCATCCCAGTGCACTGAAAGAGCTGGCCAATGTTCTTGTGAGACCTCTCTCCACTATTTTTCAACAGTCTTGGGCATATGGAGAGGTCCCAGTCAACTGGAAGCTGGCAAACGTCTTAATTTTCAACAGGGTAAGAAAGAAGACCGTGGTAATTACAGGCCTGTGAGTCTCACTTCAGTGCCTGGTAAAATTAGGGAGGTTATCCTGGGTGTTACTGAAAAACACTTGAGAGACAATGCAGGCATTGGTCATAGCCAGCACGGGTTCATGAGGGGAAAGTCCTGCTTAACCAACTGAATTTCCTTTTATGACAAGGTGACCCATGTAGTTGACCAAGGGAAGCCAGTAGACATGGTATTTTTGGATTTTAGCAGAGCTTTTGATCCTATCTCTCACAGTATCTTTCGGGATAAACTGTTCAGCACACAGCTAGACAAGTCCATAATATGTTGGGTGAGAAACTGGCTGATGGGTCACACTCAAAGAGTTACGGTAAATGCGGTTACCTGAGGCCAGTGTCCTGGTTCCGGCAGGGATAGGGTTAATTTCCTAGCCCGGGACACAGGTATTCCATACCATGTGATGCCATGCCCAGTCCATAGGGGGAGCTGGCCGGGGGAGGGGGAGGAGG
>VYXH01002947.1:152359-170891 GCA_013397275.1 Burhinus bistriatus | reverse complement strand
CTCGTGTCCGGGGAAAACGTTTGCCGTGGGCCGTCAGTCACTTTCCAAAGTCCCAAAAATGGAGAGAGGGAGGATTGTTGGGTGGTTGTTTGTTTGTTTGTTTGGTTTTTTTTTTTAACATAAATTTTTGGGTTTGTTTGTTTTTCTGGTTTGTTCATTATTTTGCTGTAAGAGCCCCTCGTGTTTTTTTAAGTTCCAGCCCCTAAGTGGACAAGATATTTTAATCATAAAAGTGCTTGCCTTTCTCAGCCGGAGCAGAAGAAGTTTTTAACTTACTGACTTTAACTGCTTTAACAACCGAAAAATGTAAAGGAAATGAGAACTTTTCTAATGGTAGCATTCAGAGAAACAATTATCAAAGTAGTTCTTGGTAGCGTTTTGTTGGAACACTGGTGTGTGCAGCTTAGAGTTGTGCAAGTTTTCAACCTGCACAGTGATTCTTATACAGAAAAAAGGCTCTAAAATCCTTCTTACTCCTGCTTCTGTATTTGGTCCTATAAAAAAAAAATGGAGGTAGTTTTTCTCATAAGTCATTATAAGGCACACAAATGCTCTAGAAAGCCTAACAGGTGGCACAATTTTTTTTTTTCTTTTGTAGAGATAATTTGCTCTCTAGCACACTTTGTGGAAATAAGATTTCAGGAGGCATTTGAGTAAGAGGGGTTTTCCCACATAAGTAAAAAATTAATTGTGTTCTATGAATTCAGTATGAAAAATCAACAGGACAAGTTCTGGTGAGAAGATTTGAGTACTTAAGTGCTTTTCTTTTTCCAAAGTGGTGTTTGAATATCAAGTGCAACAAAGAAAGTGGTCATGTAGATGTATCTTAATAATAATCTACCAGGAAACTCATCTGGCCTTCTCAGTTTACTTGTAAATTACACGTTTCTGCCAACATTTTGTTACATAATATCAGGGAGGAGTATTCTTTTTCTCAACCTTGAACTGTTATTCAGGAGAAGTTACCATTGGCTCCCTTGAGAATAGTTCCCTTTGGGGCCGTTTCAGAAGGGTATGTTGTGTGTGAAATGGCCTGACGTTCTTTTTGATCTGAGTAACATGTTGAACGAGAATTTGCACCAGGATATAGGAAGGATAACCTGTGACTAATATGGTGACTCAGAAGATCCAGTTCTAACTTTTAGCTTTGCCAGCCAAAAACCAGCTCTCTGCATGGCCACGCATCAGTCAATCGGCACCTGCACATCTTTATTTCCCGTTTATAGATAGGAGTTACGGTAATCTCAGGGCAGGAACATACGTTCTCTGTGCCTTCTACAGATAAGTCTTTTAGGTGCTAAGGTGCTACCTGGATCAGAAAGCAGAATTTGCATCACTGTGCATGTTTGTGTGCAAGTATTGAAGCTACAGAAGTCTTTGTTTGCACCAGGAGTTTTCATACTTTTTGACTGGAGCACCCCTTTTTTTCTCTTCTGTGTTAGCTTGAATATTACTGCATTTGTACCATTTTCTCACCCCTGTCTCAGGAATGTTTTTGGAATTTTCCTTAATGTTGTCTGCTGAAATTCTTCAAAAATTAGAGAATTTTCAAAAATTTGCAGATTTTCCTCCTGACTAGTTGAGCTGTATGGGTTATATCTCTCAGGCTCAGCATCATTAAGACATGCAGGTACCACTAAACTACATCAATAATTAGAAGAGGGCTGTGAGGTGGAATAGTCACCCTTCTCAATGGAAGCTGCTTCTGTGAATATCAGAATTGTATCTAATGACTTTTGGTATTAAAATTTGTTTCTTGCTCTTAATGGCTGTAGAGTTTGTTGTGCTGTTCTAGGTATTCATGAAGGTGGAATACAAATTACAGAAGTGCCATTAAACACACAGTATATCCCCTAACTTTGTTCATTAGTTATAGCAGTTTGGTGGATGGCCAAGCCTGAGCGATGGTGAAGTGTCAGAGATAGCACAGGAGCGTGCATTTGAACACATTTGTAGAACCAAATGTTTCTGGTCCACTTTGCTACCTTGCCAATAAACTGTACAACTGTGCTGTATGAACTGTTTAAAAACTGCTTTTGTTCCGGTCTCACAGTTTCACAGTGCTCAAACTAGGGAGTAGTAAATTCTAAAAGCCATTAAAAATTTCACCATTAGAAAGCTACGATCTCTGTCAAAATGGGCATTAACAGGAGTAAGGGAGGTGAGACAGATGTCTGGCAATGGGATCAAACAGATTTTTTTTTTTGTTTTAGTAACCTTACATATACTTCTGCTTTTATTTTTGTCTTTCAGTAATGTATAACCCACGTTTCACATTTCTGACATTTCCAAAATCTAGAGTCCCATTTTATTTTTAGTTGAAATGAAAATGCTACGTTAAGAATGTTAATACAGGAATGTATAAAGAATACATTTTGCCAGTCTCAGGAGCAGGCTTCTGTCTAAAAGGCATTTTTCTAGAGTTATTTTTGTGTTTTAAAACCCAAATCTATTTTTAAAAGGTTAAAAAATGTGACCCTTTTTTGGAGACTAAATATTTTCCCTGCTAAGGAGCACAAAATGGCCGTGGCTTTAACAAGTTAAAGAAATAAGATAGCCATGAATGGGGTGATGTTTTTTGGAGGAAGACTTAAGTTTCTTTTCATCTCAAATTGTTGAAAAGAGAGCTATTTTCAAAGTCGTTTAGATGCATTTCTTCTGTTCACTTGCTTCAGGAGCAACTAATGTGTGGTGAAGTAATCAACAGTAGTGCAAGCTGTGTCATTATAAATTTAATAGGCAAGGGTTTATTTTACGTCTCAGTTTGAATACTGTTAGAAGGCAGTAAACGAATGTGCTTGTGAAGCTGCTAGCTGAAGCTTTTACTTTGTCGCCTCCCCATCTACCATGCTCTAGATGTTCAGGAGGGCCAAGTGTAAAAATGAAAGATCATGTCAAAAACCTTGGCTGTAAAGGTGTAGAACTCTGACTTTGGGAATGTAGTATTTATTATGTGTGTGTTTTGCTACCTTTTCCTTTCATTTAATTCTTCCAAGGTCTTTTTATCAGGTCCAGAGCAAGGATCTGCATGTAAAAGAATGTTCTGTACCACGTTAAACCTGATCGCTGTGCAGCATGGTTCCTGGTGTATGGGAAGCTGTGAGTGAGCCTTTAGGTATACATGTGTAAGGTAACTTGGAATCTGTAAATTCAGAAATACAGTTTGGTTCAGTTGCTCTGCTTGTTGAGAGGAAGCAGTGGGATGAACATTATTAATGGAAACTGGCTGGTCTGTGAGCACCACACTGCAATCTCAGTGTTTTTGAAGATCTGAGAAGTATAAACACAGTATGTACAATAATTTGTATCCATCTTAGAGGCTGCCCTGTGGGTTGATGTAGCACCTACCTCCTACAGAATATTGCATAGTAAAAAGTAATAAAACAGTGATAATGGTGATGTGTAACACAGTCATCCCATGGAAGAGAGCTTGGTAGAAGACCTCTCAATATGCGTGTGCTGCTAGACTTGTACAATGCACAAGACATTTTGCTTAGACAAAGATGTTAGATTTTAAAGCATCACAAATGATGCTCTGGGGATTCCTGCCTACCTTCCAGTGGCCTCTGTGTGGGACACACCCTTGCTTTCCTGTTGCTTCAGTTGATCAGAAATAAAGATTTAATGTGCTTGTCTTGGTGGTGGTAATGAGACTAATTCTCAGTGTTTTATGGACATGAATTTCAATGTGACCATCACCAAAAAGAAATATAGTTAAAAAAGGAAGAATTGAGCTCCAAGGCACCTGTGAAGCATCATTGGGGGTTTATTTACATAGCTTCACAGTTTTGACCTTCAGTCAGTTGCTTTAGAATTTACGAAACAACAGTAGTGGTCTGTGGCACAGAGGTGTAGGATTATGGTCTGAAAGGAGAATATAGGGAGCAGGGTCCAAAGACCTTGTGTTTTGTTATATTTGAACTGATACATGGAAAAGAGAAGTATGAAATGTATATTTTATTCCACTGCTTATACTTTGCAGCTGTTTGCAAGACTTGCACAAGCTGTTGTCTGGTGCTGCATAACGAACCATGGAGGCTCGTTATGGCAGTAGCAGAGCCCTGAGTTAGGTGACGTCCACGCATGTCGCTGCTGGATCACAGAGCAGCATCAAAGCCAGAGTCCTATCTTCACCTTCTCTGTGCCTTTCTCCCACAGTTACATGCTTTATTTACAGGGAAGAGGAGAAAGTCAAGTTGTGAGCAGTAAGCCAGGTTGCTGTATGATCAGGAACTGTCTTTGCGTTTAGGAAAGTGCTGGTGATACACAGTAAGTGCTAGGACAGCCAAATAGTAGTCACAGTGTTAGCTGAAGGGTCACCTTGTCAACCTGTAGAATTGCCTTTCTGCTGAGATTTAGATAATGCTTTACCTTATCTAATTTCTTTGATGTGTACAGAGTAAAATAGTTTGATAACTGACGTCTTTTCCATTTAAATGCAGTTAAGTCAATACCTGATGTTTTTATCTTCCATTGGTTTATTTCCTTATTGTCGTCCTTCTAACATGTCTTGATAACTGGGGCAACCATGCTGTAAAATGCTAAAATTTGTAATGTTGAAAGAAATTGGATATTTGAGAGTCCCATAATTGGCAACCAGTAAATGAAATATTGGGTGAGGAAAAGTGTTGGAGGGATTATTGAAATGTCTTGCATCTTTGCTAAAACCCCAAATGCTTTTCAAGATTTTTTGTTCTTTTTTTGCATATTTACCTCTACTTGACTGACATGTATGCTGCAAGTCTTTCCAGTTTGCAGCACATCACAATAAATGTTTCTGTTAAATTTATTGCTAAACTGGATGCTGAAAAGGGGGTTTTCTGTGTATAGTTGAACCCTGCTACTGCTGACTTTGGTGTGAACTCAATATTTGTGGTCAATGCCTGAAACTAGACCTGTTTGTCTGTTAGATGCCTGTCCTGCTGGTTTCTGTGTCAGAGGCACAAATGTCAGAGGAAGAGATCAGATGTTGCTCTGTGAAATGACGTGTATCCATGATGTCAGGCAGCTTGACCCTGCCCTTGCCCTGGGGAGTAGCATGGCTCGTCAGCACCTGAGAGCAGTTGTCTACATGGCATCTCTTGGGCACCGAGGAACCTGCTTTCTGGGGAGCTGAGCAGCTCTTTGCCATGCAGAGATGGTGAGCAGTAGGGTGCATGTGATAGTGTCTCCTTCAGTCCCTCACTCTGAAATGGAGGTCACACAAGAACTGCTCTGTAACTAGAGCTGAGTGTTTCCTCCCTACATGCATCCTCTTCTTCTTCCTGCCCCTCCCAGCCACTTCCAGCAGCCAAGCTGAGTTACTGTAAGCCCCAGATAGAGGAAAGACGTGAGCCATTCTTGTAAAACTTTTTTCTAAACAACCAGCACTTCTGAGAGTATGAGAAAAGCAGAAGAGGTTGCTTAGTGTTGTGTGTTGATGTTCATTGGTTCTTCTGCAGGAAGCAAAAGGAGTACCATTGGGTACACCTTTGTATCCAGGAAACACCATTATAAGCTGAGCTGTCAGGGGAGCTTATGTCGAAAGTACTGATCGTATTCCAACATGGTTCTACTCAGCATTGTATGGAAAACATTGATTAGTTCAGATGAGCTAGACCTTCAGCTTATTTATCCACTCAGGATCCATATTGAGCTAGATACTTAATATTTCTGAATGCGCAAGCTCCATGGGGATCCACAGTGTGACCCAAGCAAAGGGTGAAGGGAATGGAAATCCCGATGGCGTCATCTTTCCAATGACTTGCGTTTGTATTTTCCAATAAAAAAGTAGTTTAGTGTACAAGTGGTGCTGTGATAATCCCCCAAAGGAAGGATTAGATTGTGCCTTCTTGTGCACACTTGCAGTAGAACAGGTAGACTAGACTGGATATCTGCCTTTCTTATCATTGCAGAGGAGGATGTTGAGATACATCTCCTGAGGCTCTGCAGGTCAAGGTAGTCACATGACAGAAGTAAGCAGGACTAGGTCTTATTCTGCTGGCATAGCATAATGATTTGAATGTGCTCGTATTTTCTGGCAGAGGAGGTAGTGGAGTTTAGTTTGGATGTGTTCCTTAGAAGAGGGAGAACCGTTGCAGGTGAAGACATTTTACATAGCAGAATAGAGCAATGGTATAAAACAGCTGGCTGGCACGTCTATCATTTCAGCCAACCATGAAGTGCTGCCCTGTATATACATAATCTGTGCGTGGTAGTAATTGTGAGTTGGTGACAGGTCTGGGATAGAAGTTAATGTGCTTTGTTTGTTCTGTAAGGTGACACTTGTGAAAAGGTCCACCTTAAAATAGTCGTTGTGGAATTAATGTCATGGTTTCTTAATTTCTCTTATAACGTTCTTTTCTTCTGTACAAACAGGACTGTGCTTCCCATGTTGCTGCTCTTAAGGTTGGGTTCGGGATGCTGTTGCTGGAAACTGCAGAGCTTTGTCTCTGTCAAAGCAAGATGCCTTGCAGTCAGCTGTGGGATACCTCCTCCCTCCACAGAAAATAAGAAACCCCTCTGTTTGCGTCTCGCTGCTGTCTAGGCTGGCTGGATTAGTATTTGCCTTGATACCCTTTTCTTACAATATGAGAGGTGGCTGGGTTTTTTTGGCTGAACATTTGTGGCCAGTGATTTTGTGAAGGGTTTTGCCTTCTGTTTTAAAATTATACTAAAGTCAAACTGCAAGAATGTAGGTACTTGTGAATGTAGATGAATTGATGGGCGCCAGGAGGCGAGTATTGACAAACTCATGGGTTAAAAGGAGTGTGTGCTGGGGTGGTGGGTGGGTCATTTTTGTTTTTGATGGAAGCTGTGCATTTAATTTCTGCAGTTTGTAGGCAGGGAACTTCTCAAATCCTATCTGACTCATAGGAGGCTGTACCTATGTATTAATGAGCAATGAGCTGCAAAACTATTGTTCTTGGAAACTGTTCAGTTGTAAAAACAAGGCCACAACTGAGCTGAGGCAGCCTCCTCTTAAGACAAATTCTCTTTTTTTGTAGCCTGTTTCAGCAAGTAGAAGAAGATGTGTAGCTGTTGAGCCCACCTTGCTGTTTTAAAGATGTGGAGTTGCTTCTGGTATGCTTTTCTCACTTGACAGGAGTATTATTTTTAGAGTATGAATTTTGAGGATGTAGTGAGTTTGAAATACAATAATAGAAATCAGAGTTGCTATGATGACGGTAATTACAGTAATTCCAGTGATGACTTGTATCAGTAGCTTGCTGCTTAGGGTAGTTAAGGCAGCCTACCTTGGGGATATCTTCTATGAAGTTGCTAAAATAACGGCACTGTACACTTGGGATGTTGGTGTGGAATAAAAGTTGCTACAAGTACATCTTGAGGTCAAATTCCGTTTTTTGTCTCTAGAAATAAGAAACACTGCAATTCCCATTACTTCATTTGCTGCAGCTACGACCATTTCAGCAACTGGGCTCAGCCTGACCTGTTTTATTTACTGTGTCTATTGTGTGAAAAGCACACAGCATATTAACTAAGACCAGCCACCCCTCTCCAGCCTTACATGGGCATGATTACACCAGCGTTTCCTCATTCTGGGGAACTGTGGGGCAAGTGGATAGCCTTTTTTCCCCCTAATTCTGGAAGATGTCAACTTAGTTTGCAGACGTGAATGGGGTATAATGATATGAATGCCTCCTGATGGGTGTGTAATAATTCCACTGGTTTATTCTGTTTCTAGATGCTGTGGCAATGGAGTTGAGCTGCGCTGAAGTACCTCTTTATGTAAGTTCTACAACACTAGGCTTCTGCCCAGAGAGTCGCTTTCTTTTGGTAATGGCTCATTCAAAAGCAGGGTGAATGAAACCAAAAACCATTCCCTGGTTGTCTGAGACCACAGGCTGTTT
This sequence comes from Burhinus bistriatus, assembly GCA_013397275.1. Taxonomy (NCBI): domain Eukaryota; kingdom Metazoa; phylum Chordata; class Aves; order Charadriiformes; family Burhinidae; genus Burhinus; species Burhinus bistriatus. Next base: position 163,041 of record VYXH01002947.1, on the reverse strand, counting down.
GTTGAATATTGCTGTCTGATGCAGGCATGTGTGGGGATGGTGGTTTTCAGTACTGTGGCTCAGTTCTCCGAAGTAAGTTTAAAATTATTTCCCCTTTATGATTATTGTTTTCTTCCCCTTCAGTAGTCTTAATTGCAGTTTTCAAAAGCTGAGTTACTGCCTGTGAAGAGACACCACTCACTTGCTCTTTCCTACAATTTATGGCTGTTTTTTCCTATAAAATTCCAAATTACCATTCTCTCCACTTCCTCAAAGCAGGAAATTGTTATGTCAAAAAATGAGTGAGTTGAAGTTTGTAATTAAATGGATTTTTTTTTTTCTGTAAAACCTGAAGTGATTGCTTAAAATAGGTGAACTCAGAGTTCAAAACCAGGTGGTAACAGGAGTGAGGATATGCATTAGATGAACTTAATTTACTTGGTAATCCCATTCAATAGGATGTATGAGGATTAAAACTTGGGCAATCTAGTTATTAATATTAATAAACCATGGTTGTCTTTTTTGGCTTTTTCTGCCATGGTTTGCAATGAAAATGGTAGTAGCAGGGTACATGAATGTTGGTGTCTAGGAGTGTAGTGGGAGGGCACTGAATGGTTTTCAAAAGGGTGGTAAAAGGTGAAACAAAGACAGAAACAAAACAATTACCTGCTTATTGTGATGAGATGGGGATGGAAATGGAGGACTACAAATAATCTGTACCCGGAGTATCTAAGGAACATAGCATTGCTTATGCACCAGTACTGAGTTTTCATTGTATTTGTCAGCTTGGCAGTGGGAGCCTCAGGCTTGCAAAAATTAGATGCAAGGTCTTTAAAGGTGGTGGGGGCGAAGGATTTTTTGAGGCCTGCTCATGTGATGTTGGTTGTATGGTGCAAGGTTCTCAAAACAAATTTTGACAGAATAATCAAAAACATGATGCTAATGGATAAAATTCAACATGGTTTTATCATAGGCGGCTGCATCAGACTGATCTGATATCTTCCCATGATAAGATAACCGACCACTTAGAGAAGGGTAGTGCAATGGGCTTAATCCAGGTTGTTGAAAATGAACATTTGATACCGTGTCTCATGGGAAACTCTTACGGAAGATAAAGAAGGTGGATAGTAATATAAAGAGATAAGGATATACGGATACTGCAGGGACAGTTATTAGGGTAGAGAGAAAGATACTACAAGTGATACTCCTTAAGGATCATACTTAAAACCAGTTCTGTTTATTATTTTAATTTGAACCCTGAAAGCCAGATGTAGGCTTGTGAAATCTGTGTAAATCTGTGGAGATCAGAATATTGGGAGCTGTTTGTTAGTACTGAGGAGAATTCAGTTATTATGTAGGAAGATTGAATTTTCCCACCTTTTATTTACTCCAGTTAATAAGAACACTGTACAAAGTTGTGCATTTGGGGACTAATAATGATATATTTCTTATGAACTAGGGTCTTATGAACTAGGGACTCATCAAGTGCAGGCAGAGAGGCCTTGGGGTGTATTAGTCGCTTGTAGAGTGATGGATGTGAGAATGTGATTTTAGTTGGGAACATTTGCCCTAAGCTTTGCACAAGCAAGGGCCTATACTGGACCTGAGCTTTGGTAACTTGCTGGTTGTGGTCTGCACCCTTTCAGGTGGGTAAATCCCAGAGAGATTTCCTAACTTGCCAGAAACCCAATGAGAGTGGGCTGGATTTCCATTAGGCAGTCACCAATGTGTTTTCTTGTGGGGGAAGCAGGTGGAGATGTGTCTTTCCTTTGGGTCTCCAGTGTCCTACCAAGCCTGAGGATAGTGGTGAAATGTGGACTTCCAGAGACTTTCAGGGAGAGAACCTGGAATGAGTTTCCCAGAAACTGGGACTGTAGTAATTTTTTAACAGTCTCCTGTATTTTGTGTAGGTGAGTGTGTGTGTGTGTATGTGAGAACGAGGGTATGTAAAACTTTCAGGACTTCTGCAGGGAATGAGAAAGGACTATGTGAACGCCCTAAGGTGACTGAGAAAGATTCAATGTTGTCTCTCAACCCCCATCTAAAACTTGGGGACGGTCTTGGCAGACCTTATAGTAATCATCTGAGGTTCACGTAGTTGCTCTGGTGGGTTAGTGTCTGAAAGTGTTGCAGCTTCACCATCTTGTCCATCACAATATTGTTCCTCATCTGAGTACTTTTCAGTTTGTCTGGGAAGATTAAAGAGGTCTGTTCATCTTGAAAAAATCCCTAAGTCAAGGCATTTCTTCTCTTAGTTGGGTCCGATTACTTCATCAGTTCTGGAAACTCGTTCTAACTGCTCCTGCTTTATTTGCATGACTTTGCTGGAGAACACAATCTAATCAGCATTTAAATTAGATGTGAAAGTCCTTTCTGATTGTGCAGTTCCTTAGACAGTTTTCATTAAGCAGCTCTTTGGCTAGCTGAGCTTGTCTAAAATGTGTTGAATCTTCATAAGCAAGGATAGAGAAAGCATCTCTTGGGAAGACTAAGGGAACATGACAAATATTTGCACTGCAGTGACTTCAGGTATTTCTGTGATGTGTTTCAGTCCCTTTTAAAGGCCACAGTGGAACTACAGACTACCATGTCACGGCAATTGCACGCTGTTTACATGCAGCTTTAACAATGTCAGCATACAGTTATAACACATTATTTTCCACAGGAAAAATGAAAGTGGTCAAAAGGTAGGACATAATCTCTCCTTTCCAGCCTCTATGAAAGCATAATTTTTTGTTCTTTGGGAGAAAAAGAGTTTTACTGTATGCTGGGTCCAAAATTAGGATGCTTTTCACACTGTATTTAAACATGCTTAACATCTGTATCAAGTGGATTTTACACTCTTTATTCCAAGAACATCTGTCTGAAAGGCTTGTACTTCATGTCAAATTATCTGAGAAAACTGCAGTTCTGCATTTATAATACACATTTTTAAAGATTATATGCAGGGTGCTTTGTTGACTTGCTGTATGTGAGCAGCTGTTACACAGCAGGAGGATGCATCCATACAGCAGTTACTTCAAACTGTTACAATTTGTTGGTACTGAATTTCTTTGCAAATCTAAAATAGTATGTGTAATCTGGTCATCCGAGTGATGCCTGTTTCTTTTTTGTTACGTAAGAGGGAACGCATTCAGAAAGCTCAAGGACCTTACTGGGTAATATAGTTTTTGTGAAATAGAATTTAAAAATACTCTATGAAATTACTGCCTTTCAAAAAAGCATTATTTTGATACACTTCTCTTTATATGTAATTTTTGTGGCAGCAATACAATTAAAATCTAATTACAACACACATAAATGTAATGATTTAAAAAATAAATGGTAATGAAACAAAATTAAATATTTGAAGCACATGCTTTTCAGTTAATTTGAGGAGCCTGTTTCCGGCTTCTAGACAGCAAAGTACCGTTAACCACATCATAAAACTACTCCTTGTAAGCCAGTCTTATTTTTCAGGACTGACTAGCTAAGGATAAACTGAAACATCGTATGTGTTGTCTCTTCTTTCAATGCTAATAATACATTGTTTAAGTAAGTAGAACTTGAATTTAAATAGCTTTTGCCCTCCTAAATTATGCTTTTTTTTAACTGATACAAATGAAATTATATTTATCCAGTCCTTTCTGTAAGGACAGCAGCAAGCTGAGTCTTTTCATTTCATAATGTACTAAAAATAGTATATGGAATAAGACCATGCTGTCTTCAGGCAGCCACTGGTTTCATTGTAGACAGAAAAAAAACTATCTGTGAAAGATAAAAAGCAAAATATTTGATGAAGCGCTTTTCAGATATTAAAGAATTTATGTATGGCAGTTGTTCCTCCTACTGAAAGCAGTTTCTAGTGTGGAAAAACAATCTCTCATGGAAAATTCTTCCTTCTTATTTAATGGTAGGTGACTGTGTTTTGTTTGGGTTTTTTGTTTATTTTAAAGAAATGTTATTGATCACCAATGTTGATCTTTGACATCGGCAAAGAAATATCTTGCTGCCATTGGGGAAACATACCCTGGGAGCAGTCAACTCTCAAGAGCAGTAAATAAGTTTGTAAATTATTCTCTGCTGAGAGCCTGATGAATGTTTCCCATGGGAGCAGCAGAGATAAATAAAGAGATGCTGAGCCACAGAGGATATCCACAGCAGTTCCCTGTAGACATCAGAGGAGCCTTATCTCCCAAGGAGGTGATGCTGGAGGTTATGTGTTGGTTCTGTCTTTCCAAAGGAGTATTTGTATGTTAATTCTCTGGGAAGAGGCAGAAACACAGGCTCCCAGCTTCAAGACTCAAGATCTCCTGGAAAATAAAACTTCTGTACTGTACGTTGCTTCCTATTCTCAAAGTGCACTTTCCAAAGGTATCACATACTCCTGCCTACAACCACTGGATTTGTCTAACAGTGCTTGAGGTCCAAGCTTAATTAACTTCACTTGTATTCTGCTACATCAAGTCTCTCTCCCTCTTAAGTGTCTCTACTGGTTTGTTCTTGTTTGGGGTTGGGTTTTGTTTCTTACACTGTTACAGCTTCTTTGGTGAAGTGTAGGTGCCAAGGAGGGAGAGGTGCTTATGTATTCACTGTTTAATTCTGATGTATTGAAGTATTCCTACAAACGGTGAGGGTTCAGCAGGTTTTCCTCTGACTAGGTCCGGGAGGGCTGAGGGTAGGACGTAGCACCAGGCTGCTGGCAGCCACAGAGCACCCAAGTGCCTGGAGACTGTCCCACCTTGGATAAGCTCAGTGATGGTCTTTGCTGGGCTGGGTCTGCAGAGTGCTAAGAGTGTCAAGTTTTCTAGGGTTTCTTTTTCTCTTTTTTTCTGTCCAGCGTGTTTCCTCTTAGTGGTCTTCACAGAGTTTGCATGGTCATGCCTGTTCTTTGCTTGCCCAGCTATTTGTTTGTGTTGGTGATGCACTGAGGGTGATGTATTGGCTTAATGCTCTCTGTTTTAGGAGCTTGTGTTTTCCATCACTATAACAATGTCAGTGTCTGGTGATCTTTGTAGCACACTGTTACTCACAATGCTCTTTTGTAGTCAGGAAGTGTTGTTTAACTTCATTTACAAAGAAGATCTGAGGTGATATAAGTGCAGCAATGTGCCTGAAATGTAAGAAAGGTGTGGTGAAACACACTCCCGTCCAGATTTCTCAGATCCTAACCTAGGATGCTAGGATGGGGCAGCATCTTCTTCTGTAACCTGCTTAGAAGTTAAATATGTCTGTATGAAGAACAGTTTTGTGCACAGTAGTTTGCTTTGCTTTGATGGTAAGTGGAAACTGCTTCCCATGCAGCTTGCTCATGGCATGTCCCATCAGGGGAGGCGCATCCCATGGGATGCAGGTGCATCCCATCTCACTTACAATTCCAAAGAAAGGAGTACAGCTGCTTTAAATGGGGGCAGAGAAAGGGAGGTGCATCGAGTCTGCATTCACAGCCATCTTCCCTCCAAGAATAAATGGGAGCCAGAGGAACCACGTCCCCACCTTCGTCCCCTCATCCTGTAGTGAAGCAGAAGGTACTGAGGCCAAGGGCTGTTCCCATGAGTGTTTGGAGCACTCAAGGCAGCATGTCCTGAATGCATATGATAGTTCATATGCACATACAGGCCTGGGCCCCATCCACACCAGCATTTCCCTTCACCGTTGCACCACTGGAGCTCAGCCTCAGTAGCAGCGAAGGAAGAGGAGTGAGTGCAGCCTGGTGGCCATGGCTGGCCTCCCAGGTGGACTTGCCCCAGGCAAGTTGAGATGACAATGTAGCTTCCCTGCTGCCTCCGCATTAACTGCTGGCCCAAGAGGTTGGCTCTTAAGAGGGAGTAGGAGTGCAAAATTGGAAATTAAATGCAAGAGTGTCTGATAGCTTTTTTGTCACATGGAATATACCTGTAGCCTATCCCTACAAGAGCATGTCTGTATTACAGCCTCAATTAGTTATTCCTTGGATCCATGCTGTTTTATTCTTTCTGTCATTAAGTAACAATTTTGAAGTTCTTTTGATCTTTTGTTACTTTTTCAAAGGATATACTCTCCCTCAAGGAGTTTTTGGGCAAACATCTGGGCTACAGCCAGGCCCATCAGCATCTTCACTGTTTTCTTAATCTGTGATCTTTTGGTTCCTCAAGGATGAGTTGGCATAATTCCCAGGGACGCAGCTGAAAACACAACTGCTTATTCACGGGTACCTGGGCCATAGAAGGTATTTGATTAAGGAACAGGGAGGACAAAGTGAAATAAGGGACATATTTCTTACCCAAGGGGCGCAGACAACCACAGCAAATTCCCAGACTGACTTTTAAGGTTCTTTGCAGCAAAGCCTGCTGTACTGATGGGCAATTTAAGTACTGGGATTTCTGTGGGTGAGAAACATGATGAAACAGCATTAATTCTAAAATGTTTTAGTTCACAAATAAACTCATTTCATTATCCAGTAAAAAGAGATATAAGACAGTAGGCACTGGCCAAGGAATGAAGCAAGGCAGCTCTGTCCAGCCAGCTGCCAGGCGACCATCCTGCCTTGCCCCATTGCTGGCTTTCATGCTCCCCTGTTGAATTAGCCCTGCTACTGTTGTACCATCTGCACACTCAACAGCAGTGGCATGGAAGGGGGAAAATAATTATGAGTTTCATAATGGACATTTACATAAACTACTTCCAGGCCAGTTTCAGAATACGCATGGCTGTTCTACAGGGGAGGAAATTAAAGACAAAAGTTTCAGACTGGGAGTCCAAGTACTGTTGAAAAGATCAGAAAGCAAAGGGTGATAGAAAGTTCAATTTGAAAAGAGGATTTTAATGTGTATCCAGGGACTGGATTAATTTGGTACTCTGTCAGCAGCTTCTAGTTGTCTGGGCTGTTTTTACCTCAAAGGTGGGAGTTTTCCAAAGTGTGCTCTGTTGGTTGATGTTGCTACAGCTGAAGGCAATGGTAAAGTGCACTCTGATATTCACACAATCCTGAATGCTTCTGAAATTTTCATTTCTGCACTGAGGCCCATGCAAAAGGTGATAAATAAACAGGGGTTTATTTGTACTCTAGCAGTGTGTCCAGGAATAATTTGAGCACATCTGCTGGAAAATGTTCAGAGGTCCATAGTCAGAGGGACTCTGAAAACACTTCGTGAGACAGTTAAAAAGCTGTGAATCATCTTGTTTGGCAAGAAGAAATTCCAAATGTTTTTTTCTAAAGTACATTATTTGTATCCCTTGTTGGAGCTAGAGAGACAAATGAGCTGTAATTGTTACCTTCTTCACAAACACATGGGTTTCATGTGCATGAGAATTGGGAAACAAAATTAACAGAAATAATTCAACAATGTTATTCTGTTTTCTAAATGATTGAAGTTCAAACTGTTACATGATTCCAGCGTAGTTTTGCGTGATACAGGTAGGAAGTGGCAGTAGGACTTACATATTGATCTGAAAGTGAGTAGTTGGTCATCTGTCTTGCCAAGCTGTGTGCCTTTCCAGTTCCTCCATGCTGAACTAAGAAGAGTTGAGGTGGGAAGAGGGGTGGAGTTTTCTGTGGTGGGATACAGCTTTTGGATTTTCTCCTCTTGCCATGTGTTCAGTCTCTTTCAGCCAGCACTTTGTGGAAAGAATCCAGTTTCTAGCCTGTTTTGCCCATCCTGTGCTTTCACGTTCTTTGCTGTTGTGGTAGGATTGGCCATACCCTGGGCCAGTCCATGCATTCAACCAGGTTGAAACGACTGTCTTGTTTAGACAGTGATTTCAAAACACGAAAGAGAAATCTGGTTTAAAATGTAAATGTGTGTTGGGCTTCCAGTGTGCATATGCTAATGCATGGAGTTGTGTTTGCTGGCCTGATCCAGTGCTGGCTGGAGTGATGAGTGTTTTGTTGTTAGCCTCTGTGGGAACCTGGTCAGGTCTGTCATGGGCAGCTTGTATGGGGCCACAGAGAAGAGTGTGCACAGGCAGGCCTGTGTGTGGATGCATAGTTGCTGCCAGAATGAAACTGAGGAAATACATGTGAAAGAATGGGCTCTATTTTAAAAGATATGAAGGAAAAGAGAGGGTACTTCAAAGCATGTCCATCGGCAGTCAGATCATTTTTTGCTCCCACGGTGTATTATTTTCTCTCCATTTTTTGCTTTTCTGTTCAGTCCTTAGATTGGGATTTTTCTGGGCGGCGACGTTGTGCTTACATGTATTTGTGTAGTGTCTACAACAGTAGAGCCCTGATGTCACGTAGGACATGAGAATAATGAGTAATCTGATTTATGTATTTTAAATCAAGTCAACTGAAAGAGGTAACTTCTTTAGTTAACATGTCAAAATGGATATTCATTTTCTATTAATATGCCTTATTGCAGAAGTTTTCTGCTGTGCGTATGTGAACAGCTCATTCCCAACCTTCTTAATTCCTCTGTATGATTTTATGGATCAACATAAATTAGGTTGCCATTGACAGCAAAACACTGAATGATATTTTTAATGACAGACCAGCAAGAATGTTAATGCATGTTTTGGCACTATGTAATGCTTGAAAAGGTTTTTTTTCTTCTTCTTCCTTTTTTTTTTTTCTTCTTTTCTTCTTTCTGATAAAGGCATCCAGGCTATTTTTATTTCTATCCTGCTGTTCCAGAATTAGAAGATATCCCATCCTTCACAAGTATTGATTACTTTGCCATATGGAGACTGAAAACTTTTCTCCGCCTTACTTGTTGTCACAGTTTGATGGTGCACTAAACACAGCTTTAAGACCACTGGTGAGAAGTTAAAGAAAATATTGGCCATGAGATGCAAAGTGCTGATTTGCTATAAACTCAGTCTCTGGTTCAGATGGTTTGAAAACATTAGTGGGTTAATTCTGCACCAGCAGGCAGATCGAGTACTGTCTCTTTCCTTCTGCTGACATACAGCAGGCATAAAAACCACAAAGCCAGCTTAAGCTCCTTATCGTGTGCTCTCACTAATTCAACAAAAATGAGATTGTGTGCTCAGGTCTGGCATGGGTCAGGTTGTGCGGCTGACTGTTGTTCATGGTGACATGTAAATGGTCTTGCTGCCAGATGTACCTTTAAATGAGAGATCAATGTTGCCAGCCTGTGCTGAGGAAGAAATTAGCGGATGCTTTCATTCTGTTCATCTTTATGATTTGCAGAGTCATTGGGGGTTTCCTGCTTACGGCTGAGTTCCTGCAGCCACCTACTTGTGATCATATAAAGTGTCTGAGCTTCTGCATTTGGCAGTAGAATAGATTTCTGAAATGGCTGATTGTTAAAGTTATACTGTATTTATGTGCCTTTTGATCTTCCATTATGAGTTAATCCTTTCAGTACCCTAGTTGTTCCTTTGCCCTGCCATCACCCTGTACTCTGGTACAGCAGTGCAGTGTGAAAGCTTTGTGTGACACCTGCATCGCAGCGTTATGCTTTTTTGACCACCTCCTTGCTGCATGCCATGCTGTTTGTTTGTGGCCTAAAATTGTGCCAAGCTTCCCTCGCAACCTTGGTGAACTGTAAGCTCCTGCTGTGTTTGTGCTTGACATCTTTTGGGGATGGTGCTTTGCAGCAGGGATGAAAGCAATGTGAGCTGGAAGAGCTGACGGAAGCTAAACAAAAAGCAAAGGGCTGACTGAGATGGTGCAACAGTAAAAGCGGGACTGAGGAGGGCAATTTTTTGTGATAAGATGATGCTATAGAAAATAAGGACCTTGGAAGTGTCTGGGCATATTGCACATGCATTGAATGAAATGCATCAATATGTCTAATATGCATTTCTTTTTAAAGTGGGTAACATTAGAGGCAACTTAGCAGTGCAGAGAAGCATAGAGACTTGCAGACGTATGTATGACATTACCTGTTATAGGGTTTTTTCTTTTTAGAGGAATTGTATTTGGTTTTGCAGTAAATAAGCAGTATTTTAAATGCCTGCATTTTTTTTTTTTTTAATTCTGTTGGATTCTGATTCCTTTTCCTGAGGCTAAATCTTGCAGTTCTCCACAAGAAACTTGCTCTGCTGCCTGTGTCTGTGAAGAGAGTGAGCTTGTGTTGAGGCTAGTGAGGAGGCAGAAGGTATAGCTTATTTGGAGGCATCAGCTTTGGGAAAATACCAGGGTATACAATTTCAGAAACTCCCAGTACAGCAGATGTGCTTCAGTTTGTCACCGAGGGAGGAGTATTGCAATAAGCTTGCCTGAAAACCCACAAGGTTTAAGGCTGATCTCCTATTGGAACCCAACAAAATAAACCACAACCCTTCATCTCGCCTCTTCAAAACAAATTTAAAAAAAATATTCCAGCTTTGAAGTCATCAACAGGCTAGAGCTCAGCTTGGGCGTGAAAAAAGCTGTACAGAAATGGAGGCTGGGCTGAATTATTTAGCGAGGCTTTCTGGCACGTTGCTGGCTATTTTGTATCACCCAGCTATCCTGTTCTCAAGGCCAAAGACCTGTTGCGCCCTTAGAAAAGCACAAATATGTACCAGCTGCAGAAGGTGGGAGAGGCCAGGCAGGGAATGGTTTGGGTGGGAAGAAGTTCCCAGTGTGTTAGGTGACCGTGCAGGGGGTGCTTTCAGAGCAGCGTGGACAAAACCCATCTTTGAGGAATAACTTGGGCAGCGTTGATCCTGCCTTGAGGCAGGGGAGTCTGCTAGTTGACTTCTCAGGATCTCTTCCATCCTTCTTGTTCTTTTTTGCTTGGAGTGTATTTTTGTCATCAGGTTGGATTTAAGAGAATGCTGCTTCCCCCCCC
>VYXH01002947.1:135975-151601 GCA_013397275.1 Burhinus bistriatus | reverse complement strand
TTTTAAAGTGAAAGAGGGTAGATTTAGGTAAGATCTTAGGAAGAAATTCTGTACTGTGAAGGTGGTGAGACACTAGAACAGGTTGCCCAGAGAAGCTGTGGATGCCCCATCCCTGGAGGTGTTCAAGGCCAGGTTGGATGGGGCTTTGAGCAACCAGGTCTAGTGGAAGGTGTCCCTGCCCGTGGTAGGGTGGTTGGAACTAAATGATCTTTAAGATCCCTTCCAATCCAAAGCATTCTATGATTCTATGCAAATCAGATCCTTCTCCCAAACATGACAGTCAAGTGTCTTCAATACAAGACAGCACAAATTTCAGAACCATGTCAAATCATAGTATTGTGTGATTTCATACAGATCAGTGGTTACCAAAGTTTGTGTTTACTTCAGGATGTTGGGACTTGCATTTTGGGAACAAAGAATCTATTTTTTATCCCTGCACATAGATATTTTTCTTAGAGCATGTAACTGCAAATGTGGCATCTGTTTGTACCATTATATTTACAGATAACATCCTTGAAAATGCTAGATAAAACATTTTTTCTCAAGCTATTATGTTGCTTATATAGTTTGGTAAAGACATTTTTAGAGTAGTTTAGAATGTATTATTTTTATGTTAAAAGGCTGTTGGGAAAATAGATTTATCCAGGCTGTATATGCAAGGATAGGGACCAGTCACTGAAGTTTCAGTGTTAGTCAGCACAATGGCCTGGATCTGGAAGCCCACTAAAGTTCTTTTTGTGTTGCACCTGTTTTGCTGGGGCAGGTTGCTGGTGAAGAAGATGGTATTACCTAAATGAATTCAAAGTGGAAGAAGCTCGGTTCAGGTTAAGGGCCAGTTATTTATTAGGGCATGGGGTGACTTGCAGCTGAGTAGGCATCAGGCACACTGGAAGTGCCATGGTTGTCCCTGAGGCCTGTCCTGCCTGCCTGGATGCTGCCATGCCTCAGCCGTGGGGGTTTGCTACCTCCCTTCCCCTCTTCTGCTTGCAGGGAGCCAGACCCGGTCCCTCGCTGGGATGCAGAAGAGAGTGAGAGCATGGCTGGAGGTGGGAGCTCTTCTGAGGCTGTGGGGTGTCTGGTCTTTGCTGCTCCCTGCCCGGGACGTGGAGCTTGGGGGACCCTGCTGCTGCATGCCCGACCCAGTCAGCTCTTGACTGCCCTAAAGAAACCAAAGGAAAACGTACATCTGAAAAACCTGTTTGGTTACATTGAAAGAGTGCATAGACCTATAAATCCTGTTAAAAACACAAACCTTCCTAATCTCCTCCTTGGTGCCAGTGCCAAGGCAGTGTTTTTGCTGGTAATAGAAGGTATGCTTTCCTTTACGGATCCCAGAGAGGTCAAAGCTGCCAAACACTTGCTTAGTCACCGGTTTAATGCTTTTAGAGTTGGGTCGGTGGCTCTTTTAATGCCCTACAGCCTCCTCTCCCCAATCCTCCTGCATGCTTTTTGTTTTTTATTTCAAGGACAGCAATGACAGTCTTGGCTCTCATTAAATTGGTGGCAAAACTCCTCCTGGCTTCAATGGACCAAGGGTTTCTCCCATGCTCTTTTTCTTCTAGACAATTTCTGGTATATTTTTGCCATCGGAGATGTTGATGTGGCTACCTGAAGTTCTCTGCTGTTACAGGTCTGGGTGGTGTTTGAGGGATCTCCAGTTTCCGTGTGTCCCTGTGGTTGTTCGGTGGAGTTGAGGTACTTGTTTTGAGCCTCTCAGGTGTTAATCTAAGTACCATAATGGCTGGCTGGTCTCAACAAGTGCTCTTAGACTTTAAAATTTGCTTCCTTTACAAGTCCATCAGAATCAACACTGTGGGAACTTGAGGGCAAGGACCTTCCCCAGCATCTACCTGAGAAACCAGCTGTGACCAGGGGCTGTGTTTATTTGCTGAGATGTTGAAGTGGCACATCCTTCCTCTTGCTTCGATTAAATGCGGATTGAACTATCTGAGGTCCACACGGACCCTAAAAAGCATGCTTAAGCATACCTACGCATAGAAATAAACCTGTAACTCCCTGTTACATTTTTCTAAGTTTGTGAGGATATAAATAAGCTTGTTAGGGAGAGGAAGAGTGGGAGAGAGGTTGAACTGTCGTTAGACAAGTGAACTTGTGAAAATACTGTCAAAGACACCTAGCAACTGGTGGATTGTCAGGAACCTGGCTCAGCAAAGTCGTTTGGGTCCATGCTTTCACAGCTGCCCTGTATTCAGGCCACTTGGCCAGTTTTCCAAAGATGAGGTGCCTGTGTGACTTACCTAGTTTGGGTTTTGGTACCTAGAGGATAAGTGTTAAGCCTAGATTGGTTCTATATTTAGAAATGCAGAAGAAATATGCTAGTTGGGATGTGTTTCCAGCTTCAGTGTCTGGAATGAGCTCAGAACAAACATCGCTCTGTAGGAGCACAGTGTCCCCACTTCAGGTAGTGCATATATCATAATTTATTTCTGTTGTTTTTGCTCTTTTGTACCAATATGTGTACTAGGGCTTAATTACCTACTTTTAAATGCTCATAACCATAATTTTAGTCTCTTCATGCTTTAGCGATAGGTCAGTGTCAAAGGTTTTTTTCAGACTTGAGAAGGTGTTTTGGTGGTGCCTTGCAAAATGGGGTGCGAAGCAGTGGAGAAGTGCTTTTCCCAGATGTGGTGAGAGTGATGCTGAAGAAATGTCTTCTGTGAGTATGAATTTCTCATGGAACTCCTTGAAACGTGTTTCACTGTTGTTTACCTACACTATTTAATTGTTGTAATAGTGGAGTGATGGATATATGTTTTGATTGAGAGCCTGGATTGAGCACTTGGTCTCCACCAAGAAGAAGCTCTGCTACAAAAGAGGTATCATCTCCCAAAAAGCTCTGGGACAGCCTTGTGAAGCAGAGGGGCATTGCTTTGGTGGAGGAGTATGTTACCGAGTCTCATTGCAAGATCCAGCCCGCTCCCCTTCTTCCCGTGTGCCTTGCTAGGAAAGGAGGAGGAGGATGGAGCTGGAATTGCTCCCATTTCTGTTGCTCTCTGAGTTCATTTTTCTGCAGACGAAAGATCTGCGCAAGTAGCTCCTGCTGCAGCCTGCTCCCTGAGCTGGGCTGGGCTTGCCCAAGGGAGCCAGGAAATAAATGCCTTTGCAGGGAATGGATATAATAGAAAGACATAAATTATCCCTTGGATTTAAGCTAATAAAATAAGTTCTTTTCTTAAAGGGCTAATGTACAGCTTCTGGGTTTCTGCCTAGGTGAGTTTATCTTGTGTGTGCAAAAAAGCTGATAGAGATCAAGTTTGTACATGTTTCTGAAGCTCTGTTGCACTTTTCCAACACTGAGCTTTAACAATTGCTACAAAAAATAATCCAAAGTAGAGTAGACTAGACTGTTTTAGATGGAAGGGATCTACGATGCTCATCTAGTCCAACTGCCTGACCACTTACGGGCTGACCAAAAGTTAAAGCATGTTGTTATGGGCATTGTCCAAATGCCTCTTAAACACTAACGGGCTTGGGCCATCCACCACCTCTCGAGAAAACCTGTTCCAGTCTTTGACCAAAGTAGTCATGGCACTGAAATTTTGTTTTGTTAACAATGTATGTATTTTTCAACCCTTTGTATATTAGTCTTTCCAGACAGTTCTTATATGACTTGGGACCCCCCAAGTGTTGGGTTTTTTTTTTTTTTTCCTTCTAATAAGATTCTTCGCATCAGTCTTTTCCCCAGACCTTCATGTGACAAATGCTGGGGTGTATCATCGTTGGGAGAAGTTTTTGGCCCAAAGCTCATCAACATGTTGATCAAAGTTGTGGAAGAAATGTACAGTCGTTGCTAGTAAGATTGGTAGCTCTCAATGAAACGGTTGATTGCCTGTGTGTGGAGCTGATTGCATGGTAAAGTCAATGCCCTTGAGTGATCTGCATTTAAATGCAGCTAAAGGCAAGGTCATATATCCAAAAACAGTGCAAAGACTAAATAAGCTGGCAGACTTTTCCCTTATCTGCTCTTCCTCCTTCTGCACCCTGAGCGGCTGCATTTTGGTCTGGTTCGGGAGCTGGATGAATCCTTGTGCCCTTTTCCAGCTGCAGAGTCTGGAGGAGGATCATGACATGCATCGCTATCTCCAAGTATTTTTCTATGTAGGAGTTTTCTAGGATGGCTGCAGGTCATCTTTGTTTGAAGAAAAACATAATTAAATAGTTCCAGTAACAAAGTTGGCTTCACACAGAGAAATGAACAGCGTGCTAATTAGAGTGCTGTCTCACTGCAGCTCCCTTCATAGCTCTGAAAAGGAATGGGAAAACATCCTTGATGTATGCATAGACATACATGGGGACACCTCTCCTGGCAGCAATAAAAGCGTCTTCAGAGTTCAGTGGTATTTTTGTTTTCATGTGTGTAATGAATGACCTTTGCCAGCAATGTTTGGAGGGAGATGCAAGCGGTCGTAAGACCGGGGAAGACCGGTCTGCCAAATAAACACATTTGTGCTGCAGTTCAAATGGATTGTGGGTGCAACCGTCTCCATCGGAGTCCCATCCGTTTGTGATATTGTCTAGCTGCATTACAGTATCTTTTTTTTATTAGTGTAGATTATACGTATGCTACATATGCAACATATTGTCTAATAGTTATATTAGCTATATTAAAATCTAAAAAAAAAAAGATCTTGGAAATGTAGGAAAGGAAATGATCAAACATAGTATAAGGTTCTTCTTTCTGGTTTCACTCTCTTGTATGCACTCTGTTTCTTTAGCAGTTTATAGGTCCCTAATGCTTTTATTGGAAGTATTGCTTTACATTCAAACCTGGCATTAATTAGATGTAATTCTGCACTAAAGGAAGACTGTGCTGAAGGAAGAGATGCTTAAATATTCAGGTTTAAATGTAGTATTAGATACATTTTGATCAGTCGTGGTGTTCCCTTTAGCACAAATGATTTTATTTTTTTCTTGTCTTTTCATACTTTATAAAGGTCAAAGCTCCCATGGAGTTTGTTATTAAACCGTCTCCAAAGTACAGTTCCCAAATACAGGCTAAGATAGGCTCTGCCATGTGTAGATCTGAAGCCAGGGTGAAAGCTGTAGCTCAGAGGAGAGGAGGAGGGGGGCAGAAGGGCTGATGTGTGGTGGAAGAGGAGTTGTCCTGTGAGAGGGCAGGTAGCTGAGTGGCTGGCACGGGGCATGGCCGGAGGGGACAGGTCTTGTGCGAAGCAGTGGAGGGACAGGAAGGGATGAAAGTGCAGGGGTGAACTCCAGCAGCAGTAGGATGCAACTGTAAAAGATTTTCAGGTGACGAGAAGGGGAGGTGACATAACTGCCCCAAGGGGATTTTGGAGAGGAGTAGGTGAGAAGAAAAAATATACTTTGAAGGTAGGTGCAAAAGGCATTTGTGGTGGCCTGAACAGCAAACTGATGCATGTTTTAGTAGTGGCAGTAGCGAAGAACGTGATAGAATTGAGCAATGTGAAATGAGAATGTCTGAAGACAAGATGGATGCGATGACAAATGGGAAGTGCTGGAGATGATGACAGGAGCTTGTCCTTCGTGAAATAACTGTTTCTGATGCCAGGTGCGGTAACCAGCACCAAAAAAGGTGCAGTTTAGTATTTCTCTGTGGAAGTTACTTTCTCTGTTATCTTTGATTCCTCTCTAGTAATACAGGGTTTAAGCCTCTTTTTGGGTCACGTGGGATTTTCCAAATGAATCACTTACTTGTTTGGCCAGATACAAGCTAGCTGCCAATTTGCCTTCCTTCTGTAAAATCTTTGCTCAAATTACCAGCAATTTCTTGTTCTGGAGGGTTGTGAGGAGTGGGTTATGAAAAAACTGTTTTTATCATACACACATGAGCTTTCCACTCTGTCTCTTCCACTCTTGGTTTTTTTCCTTCACCCATTATAAGACAAGGGGTTGTGAAATTCTCCCACATGCCTGTACATTATGCAGTATGATCAATTTAAGATGTTGCATTGTCCTTACTGAGTCTAAATTAACATTTTGAAAAAGGAGCAGTATAAGCCAATGGCTACAATTTGAGCTTGATTCCTTTTTTCCCAAGAGCATGCTTATGAAATGAGAAATATTGCCAGAAAATATCTCCCTTATTTCATGTAGTTAGTGCAAAGAAGATGTGAAAGCTGGCTGGCTATGTAGTCCCTCAGCCTTAGGGGTCCAGATGGTATAGAGGTGGTTTGGGAGTTATGGTCACAAGTGTCCATGTAGGAGAAATTGTGCTGTGCTCCTGTGCACCAGGCTGCTGTCAGCGAAGCACCCGCTGGAGCAGTCAGTGGAGTGTCTTCAGGGACGTACCCTGTTCCTGTCTCCCCAGAATAGCCATCCATAGTATTATTCAACAGACAAACAGGGCTATTCAGAACTAACATAAAAACATTTTTTAAAGATACAGTAGTAATAATAATAATAATTATTATTATTATGGGTGTAACAGTGCAAAACCCGAAGAGAAATAGGAGAAAACACTGTCAATTATAATAATACTTTAGGCTACTAAAAAGAGGTGCATTATCAGTTTCTGGGGATGCCAGGCATGTTTGCTGTCAATACCGGACTCCTAATGTTGTTTACTCCTATCCTTACATGAACAATCCTATCTAAGGAAGATTTTGTGCCTGAAACTAGCCTTTGCCTCTTCACCCCTAGTTCAATACACCCACTTGTATTTAGGAGGAAAACAAATGCAGGATTTGCATTGTTACAAGTGACGAGAAAGGTGTCCTTGGGGAAGGCAGGCGAAGATGTCACGTTGTGGGGGGTGGCAAGAGTCTCACTACAGTGAAGTGTGTGTTTGCCATATAATGAACAGGGGAAGGAGCCGGATGCTTGTCAGGATGGTCAGGGGCCTAACTGCGGTTTTCAGCCACGGAAATTTCTGTGCTACTGTGTTGTGCAGTGGTGCAGCTTTTTATCAGACTTGTTTATGGAGCTGGTGGAGTTGGTGCTGTAGTAACTGTTTTGAATAGAGTCAGGGCGGGCATTGTTTGGCAGTGTGAACGGCCGAGATATTCTTCTGCAGCGTGCTTTCCAGAAAACACCATTTCTGCCAGATGTTGGGGCAATTCTGTCTTATTTGGAACAACTGTGGCAGCCAGGGACCGTGGTGGAGCAAGTTGTCCTCCTCTTCGAGGAAATGCAACTTCATCTAAATTTCCTCCCTCAGACATGTCAGACTTTGTTATTGTTTGCTGCTTCTCAGATCCCTTTCCTGTTCTTTTCTGAAGCTATTGTATGACAGATTTTTCTTGGCTCGTTGCTTTCTATTTACTATAAAGAAACCCGTGGGCAGATATCTGGGAACTAGTATTCTTTGAAACCAGTGTAGTCAGTTGTAGAATTACATCAGTGCTTTTGTTTTGTAAACTGAATCTAAGATCATTTCAAGCACTTTTGAGTTTTCTAACACAAAGCATGCTTTTGTAAATAGTGAAATACTTGGGTTCACTGACTTGCTTATACTGATGCATTTTAATAAAAAGTCAGTTTTATTTGTGTGGGTCAGGATGAAAGGGATCAGTTGAAAGACATTTAAAAGGCAGTTTTTCTGAGTGGAAGTAGAAAACTTCAGATTTGTCATTGGATCACAGCCTCTGTATAGTAGAGCTGAAAAGGTTATGATAAACTTGCATCTGAAGTATATATCAATGGGTTTGTTGGAGATGAGAAATTTACTGGATGTTTCTGAAAGCGTTTTCTTTTTTCAGGGACAGGTGACTATAAATGCAAAATTTGACAAAGACATTTACCTCCCAGAGGATGCCGAGTTTTACTTTGTTTACGATGGATCCCTGAAAAGACATGTAAAGTTTGCTGAGCGAATTAGTAACAACACTCTTCAGTCCATTGTTCCGGGTGAGCGTTAACTCCTGTTTACACTTTTCATCTCCTTGCTATACCCCACCCCCATTTCAAAGCCAGGCACAACTGGACAATTTGGTGTAATTCTGTTTTATGGCTCTGTAATGGAGAAAATGCAGGAATGTAATGATGGCCTGTAGGATCCAGGCTGAGCTTGGCTGACCATAGGTGATCCTGCCTTTCATAGCAATCCACACCAGCACAGCATCAGGTGTAGACAGTGTCATTGAGCTTGCATAGTTGGGTGTGTGTTAAAGTGCAGTCTTCAGGGACGGCATCATTTTTACTGTGAATTAATTCTATGTCAGAACTGTTCGCCTCTGGGTATCCTAACACCTGCAAAAGTCATGTTTTTGTCTGAGCCTTCCCTGGGTGCAGCAGTCAGCCGGGCTTTGGAGGCCCCTCATGGTGGAGGTTATGCGATGCTTGGGGCTCTGTTGGAGCTGTACACAGTGCAGAGGAGTTGAGGAAACTGTTCCAGGGGTGCCTCGCTGCAAATGGGGGATTTGTGTTGCCTCCCAACCAGCTCTCTGCCTCAGCTTTGTCCCCCTGGTGGATGTAACATAAACCCTGGTTGTTGCCTCTGTTGTGTGCTTTGTGACCTTTCCATTTGTGTGAGTAGGTGGCTATAGACATGATGTACCTGTGCAATAGGATCTGTGTATTATATGATTTTGTTTTCTAGAGGTGTTTTAGAGTCTGAAAATAACTGCTGAGTATAAAAAGGGAAAGTTCGCTGCCATTACACGGTGGCTTCTTTGATCCTGTAAATGGTAAATGATTGTCATCGAGAAGAGGCAATGCATATTCCAGGGTAGCAAAGACTTTTTTTTTTTGTTTATTTTTTTTAAGAGGCCTGAAATGACACTGTTAAATGGTTGCTTCTGGGCTAGGAGTAAAAGCAGGAGGGTACAGGCAACACTTAATCCTCTGCCTGTTTCCAACAGAAGCCATGAACAGATGAAAATAAAGTGTGAGGTTAAAATACAGCCCTGCTGATGCTAGTGTTGTTTCATAGTGGCCAAATTAAACATAAAGTAACGCAGAGCACTTTAAAAACAACTGCAGATGTGGTAAGTACATGCTTCCTTCTGCAGTTACTAGATTGCATATATACTTGTAGTTATTCAGGGATATTTTGGAAAAATTTAGATTTGCACCCGTAGAATGTCATGGTTAGACGGTTAGCTCTCCAGTGAGAGGTACAGCTTGCACCTCTTTTAGATGTATGACATCCACCCTCACCTAGATGGCAAAGGAGGGGGAGGAGTGCATGAGGTGCTGAAGAGGTTTGAGAGGCAAACTCCCTTAGACTTTGAGGGTCCCAGCTGTAAGTTAGAGAATTGATACAGCATTTAATCAAGTCTGCCAAAAGAATGAAGCATGCATTAGTTAAAAGCTTCTGGGTTTTGGCCTACACAGAGACGTGGAGTAGGTACGAAACAGGTGTTAATAAATATGTATATTACTCAGAGTTCATATTGCCACTCTTTTAATGAGCATCTCATTTTTCTTAATTATCCAAGAACCTTCAGGCCTTTGATTTGTGGGATTTCATCCCAAGGTGGTTATCTCTTCTTTCCATTGTCGTTAAAGAACCTTAATCTAGAAAGACTGGTTCTAGAATTAATTATGTCAGTATAACTGGGAGGACTGGCAGTTCACAGTCTAGTCGAATCCAAGTTCATCCCCAGAAATGCTTGGTGGATGCCCTAAGACAAATACATGTAACTAGAGGGAAGAATAAAATAATTCTCGATGAGTAGTCGCAGCTCTTGGAGGCAGGGGAGGAATGAGGAAAAACTAATGTATTTTCTGAAAATAGGTAATGTTAGTAATTAATTTAAATTGTAATTACAGGCCATGGATGCCAAGAAGCAGTTTCTGTCTCTGTGTTAATGTACACAAAGGGGTACTCACCTGTGGTCCTCGGCAGCTGTCCTGTCACTTACAGAGAGAATCTGTCTTGCAAGTTGTCTCGCTTTCTGGTCAATCATGCAGAATGTATCACTCCTGCTAGTCACAAGATGTTGCTGGATAAGTTTGGCCTAAAGATAAAAGATCTGCAGTCCCTGGATAATGATTTGATGATGGCTGTTGCTCATGAAGAGTTGCCATCAACCTGGAACATCCTCGGAAGCTGCTCAGAAGGTGGTAAGGTTTTATTTGAAGTTGGAAAGCTTTTAACAGTGATTTGGTGCACTGTTCAGAGCAGAGTACCTCACCATTTCATCTCAGGTTCTCTCCCCTTGTGCTTTATTTTGTGGTTAAGATGAAACATTGTTCAAGTATGAGAGGGGTGATCAGAGATTTGGTTTGTGCCCAGAGGTTTAAAAAGGATAATAACGGTCATTGTAACTCAGTCTCTCCAGAAGCTGTTTATGTCTTGACTCACTGTTAATGCAGTTCTTTATTTATAAATAGACTCTGCCTTTGCAAGATTAAAGAGCTGTCTGTTTAAAAAAATGAAGAATTGTAGCAGAGAAGTATTGCCGCCATGATTCCAACCAAGTGAGATATTTTAATTATGCAGACAAAAAGGAGACGGTCATAAAACAGAAGAATGTGTTACTGTAGGCATTCTGATGTACAGAGTAAACATAATTTTTATCATGGTTCTGTCAGTGTTTATACTTTATTTATGACTATGATCATTCTTTGGGGAGAATATCATTAAACAAGTTTTGTGGCCTTTTTTTTTCATTGTAGAGGAAGTAGGATGAAAATATAGATGAAACTTTACATTAGGATATGCTATTGAAAAGTTTTGTAACAAAATCAGGTGAAATTTTCCTGGTTTCAGGTTTCATTGCAAACAGAAAACTGTAGTTAGGTTTTGCTGAAGAATATAATTTTTTTTGCAGATACAGCTGATTTATAACTGAGGTTGGAAACTGTTAAACTTCATGGCTTCACATGTTTTTCATTGAAAATTTGGTACTTCTGGCTGTTTTCCTTTTAGTACTTTAAATTGCTAAAAATTGGAGGACAGGCAGTTTCCATATGAGTCAAGCTGAACGAGAGATTCATGCAAGCTTTTAGGAAGTAAAAACACAGCACTTAGCCCATTTCTTTAGGTGAGGGCTTTTTTCCCGTCTTAAATCTTTCTAATTCTTAATGACAGATAGCTTGAAATCTGCTACTGCCTTCCTCAGGAGAAGGATGTTTTTTGTCTGTCTGTTGTAAACAGCTCTTTCAAGACATATAAAAACAAATACCAAGTCTCATTCAAATATTGGCTAGACAGGAGACAAAAAAAAAAAAAAGCGCCTTTACTTGTTTCATTTTGGTGTGTAGTAAATATTTGTTCACATTACTCAACTGCTGGAATAGCTGTTGGATCTTAGCAACGAAGACCTTGATTCAAAGCCTGAAGAAATCAGCTGTAGTTTTGTTCACAGACTTGGCTAACCTTTTCATCAAAACCAACTGAAGCCCAGCCCAGAAGCATCAGCAGGATACCAGCGGTACTGAGAGATACTCTGGCAAAGCCAACTGGGTATCTGCTTGCTTGAAACATGGGGAAGCTCATGCTGGGTGTGTTGTGGGTCTAGAGGGTTGGAGATCAGCTCAGTTGGTACCATATTAAGCTCTGCCAGGGCAGCTGCTATCTAAATAGCAAAATTCTTTAGTTTTTAATTGTGCTAATTGTTATTTTCAGGTGTACTGCAACATTTATACAGAACAGAGTATGCTGCTCTCATAAGACTTTTGTAGGACTTGTTTGTTTTTTGTTTCTGTGTCTTTTTCATACTTTGTTCACTTTTCAGATTCAAGTATTATACATAAACAAAATCTGAATACAGCGGAAAAGCGGGGATGTGTGCTTCAGTCACTATAGAAAGTCTCTGTGGATGTTTGAAATGTCAGATGAGTGTGTCTTGAACGTGCTGCATTAGTGGTTGCCTCATGGGCACTGTTACACTGAAGAGGTGACATCTCCCTTTGTACCCCAGTCATTGCTCTTAAATGAAGCTTTGATCTTTCCTTTTGTTTCTGAATAAAACAAAAACTGATCCAAATTCCTGGGGTCTGGTCATGATGCTCACACACAGTGAGGAGCTCTCTGTGCGGTCCTGGGCAGTGCTTGCTGTCCACCCTGTTGAGTGGGGTGCTCCTGAAATATTTCCGGACAGCTTCTCTGTCAGCCCAAGGGAGGTCAGTCATTCCCTTTGCCTGTCATTTGTGAGGGACCTGCTGTCCTTGCAACTCTGCCTTGACAGTGTCAGGATGTTCGTTTTGGTATCGGTGTTGTGAAAGATGCGGGTGCTATCATCCATCACTAGTTAGGTCCTCATGTTTGTGAGATTCTGTCAGTTTTCAGAGCTGCTGGACTGTTTTTATTGGAAAAAAAATTACTTTTGAGTGACACGTTGCTGGAGAAAATTATTGCACCATCTGGTGGTTTTGGATCTCATTCATTTTTATGAGGATTTAGAGACATATGGGTTGATGGCAAGATAGAAGAATAATTTATTCACTGGAGTTTTCTTATTTGGAAAAAGTGTTTGTATTCCCTTTATAAGGCATAAAAAGGATTGGCTAAAGAGAGAGCCTGGATGGTCTAGGGAGCATTGCAAATAATTCAGGAATTTAGCGCAGTTGCACAGGTCAGGACTTGTTAGCCACATTATTTAAAGTTCAACAAAAGAAACAAGAAAGCATGAACCTTTTGGTAATCCTCACTTGTGCCTGTGTGACAACCATGTCAGGAGCTGCTCACTCACACAAACTGGTCAGATATTGAGACAATCTGGCCTACAAGCAGTTTGCTGCTAGGGGAAACTGGGGACCCCACAGAGGTGCTATGCTTAGACATTTATTTGTTGGTGGGTTTGAAGAAAGGGGAAGGACGACTAGAGAGGAGGGATAGAGAGAAGCTTATTTTCTTGTTGATCACACTGTCATAAAAGATATTTTCCTTCTGAAGACTGGATTATTCAATTTATGGAGATAATCAGTATTAAATATTAAGCCAAATAACTTGTTCGAGCTGCTCAAAAAAAAAAAAAAGAAAAAAAAAAGGAAAAAGAAAGAGAATCTTCTCACGGAATGCTTCCAAGTAACTTTCCTGCTCTTAGTACCATCAGGTTAGGTCAGTCGTTAAGGTCTGGCAGCCCCCAAGGACCATCAGAAACAGATTCAGCATCTTCACTGCAACTTTTTTGTTCGTGACACACTCAGGCTTATATCCCCTGGCTGTCGGAGGGGGGGTGGGAGCACAGGCATGCGGACCTTGAATGGAGTCTGCCTTACATACAGGAGGCTGAGAGCATCTCAGTTTCTGGTTGTTTTCAGGATGTTGCTAAGAGGATGAGTTCAGGTTGTCTGGGTGACTTAACTGTGCTGGTAATCAAACAAGAACAGTTGCTGCCAGCTTTGCCACTATTTACAATTATTTTCAAGAGGAAGAGTGCTCTTTTAGGTTTAAGGCTATTAGTAGAAGCAATTAAATTACAGCCTGAATTATGAAAATTAATTGTAGATCATAGGGAAGGGAACTACATCTATGCTTGCTTAATTTGCTTTCATGAAGAAGGAGAATTTCCATTTCATTTCATAAATGCTTTGTAATTGTTTTCTAGGAATAGGTCTTGTGGAGTGAACAGAAGTACCCAACCTCACTGCTTTATAGTCTGCCTTTGGGCAACTATTTTCCATTTTCTGTGGCATTTTTTACTTTATTGCCCTCTCCCTGCTATTTTCTTTGTAAATCCTGTTACTGTTTCCACTTGGTGTTAAACACATTCCTGCTAAGCTGCACCAGTTCAAACCTGGCTGATGCATGTCGTATTTTTGCTCTAAATTAAAGAAAACTCTGTCTGTGTCTTTTCCTCAGTTGGAATTTAGATTTCTTTTTTGGTGCAAAAGGGAAGGGAGAGAGGGAGGGGCAAAGTGCCTGTTCTCCTTCATGGAATTAGGAGAACACTAGGAACCAGCAAATATTTCTAGATGTGGTGAGTTTGGTGAGGAGAGGTAATATTTTTTTGGTCAGAGAGTTTAGAGAGTTAGAGAAACAGACAAATCTTTGACCCTGTAGGATTTTACTCCTTCAGAAACTGCGTGGGGCAGAGGGAGGAGAATGCTAGTCTGGGCATCGGGAAGCAGAAGAGTGTCTTTCAGTGCCTGCTGCTGACCGAGAAACCTGCAGCATGAGGCAAGATATTGGCAAGCATCCATCAGCCTGTGGTTCCCCAGCAAGTGTATGATCCTCATCTCCTGGTCAGTGGTAATAATAGCAGAGAGGAGATGTTTGATATCCCCATGAAGGGGCTTTTCGGGAAAAGCCCTGAGCACTTGTAGGAGATGGTGATATGCAGAGTGACAGTAGAGAAGGTACTATAAGAGATACAAGAGATTCAGTTTCCTGTTTAAGGCAATATATGTAAGTAGCGGGGCTCAGGAGCCTGCTCTGCTGCTGGAGAGATCAGATATGAAGCTATGGTCTGACCCAGACCCCAACCTTGGGTCAGCACTGGGCTGGAGACCCCTTCTCTGCTCCTGCAAGCGAGTGTCCCCTTCTGTTGTTGAGCACTCTGGTACCACTCAATAAACAAGTGTCTTCAACAAGACAGCTTGAGGGAGTGTTTGGCTGCAGTACAAAAGAATGAGGAGTATCCCTCTGCTAACAGAAACCATCTCCTGTAGTGTTTTGCATCTTTGTTGGGGTCACCCAAGCTGTAAAGACAATTGAAACTTTACCTGACAGTGTAGGTGGTGGCACCATGCGCAGCCTTTACTGCATGGGACTGGTGGATGGGAGCCTTCTCTAACTCTCCTGCTGCTAAAACTGCTGGGGCAAGACTCCTTAAAGTCCACCTTTGCGATGGACTTTAACCTTGCTCCTTCTCCTCCTTCTCTTCTGCAGCATTGATGCCAGCCTGAGGATGTTAGTTGATAAAGGTATGGTGAGTAGGGGAACTAATTAAAGAAAAGGGGGATGGTCCAGATATTCGGTAAGTGGAAAGGGGAGATGCCACCACAACCCTGCCCTCAGATGAGCTGTCATGCACCTGACTTCGTGCATTGTGGCCACTGGCTAAGTCACAAAACCACTTGTGTGTGTTTACGCAGCAGCAGGGTGCACTGAAGATGGCTTTATAAACAATCTCATACTTGATGGAAAAATGAAAAAATGAACAGTAAAGCATAAAAGTACGAAGCCAGGAAAAACTGGAATTTGTCAGCCAGTTTTGATGTCTCCCCCTGTTTTTCAAGTCACAGGTCTTGACGTTTTTAGTCTCCTTCCAGGAAATGAATGAGATTCATAGCCCAGAAAGGGCTTAGTCATTTCTGTCAGAGAGAAATATTTGTTTTTAGTTTATTGTTTTGGACAAAGGAAGGGATTCAGGTGCAAGGAAGAACAAAAGGATTTATTTAATGTTTAAAACAGACTGTGTTTGGCTCAGCTCTGTGTAACTCAGAGTGTTTTGGCTGGAGAATCGGGATGCGATGCAAAACAACGTCCTGATAGTGCGTATCTTTTACAGTACCACCTGCCTTGCAGTAGCTGACCCTGTATGAATCAGCCAGCAGTGAGTCTTTCAAATCTTAGGAATTGTCGGTTATGTGTCTTGATGGAAAATGGTATTTTATATGAATACGTTGAAGAAGCCTTGTGTTTTCATTTTTTCCTTATTTTCTTCCTGTTTGCCACTGAATGCAGTTGAAGTAATTATGTTATTTTTTCACAACATGGATTTTTTTTATCTCTTGATGGGGTTTTTTTTGTCTTTTTTTATTGTTGTTGTTGTTTGGGTTCTCCCCCCCCC
>VYXH01002947.1:100576-125194 GCA_013397275.1 Burhinus bistriatus | reverse complement strand
TTGTTTTTTTTTTTTTTTTTTTTGTAGAGTATTAATTCAAATCAAGTTGAGACAGTGGAAGGTCCAAAAATGCCCTGCAGTACAACAAGCTCTGTAGAAGGTACAGTTTTTTATTCCGTAATGTTGCAGTCTTTAAAAGCTCTGGAAAGTTGGCACGGATTCATACACTATTTATTTATTCAGGAAGATCTCATGTTTCATATGATATTAGAGACCTGTAGGTAGACAACAGGGGAATATGCAAGTCATACACTGCCAGAGTTGTGTAAATTGTGTAAATGTCAGACTGAAATTGTTCACAAAAAATTATAGCGTTATAGTGACTGGAAAAGCCTTAACTAATTTTATTGTAAGAGCCAGAAAAATGCTAGAAGGTTCCAGGAGAGGGCAGTGTTTAACTGAGTGAATGCACCAGCCTGCAAATTCCAGTAAAGCCAAATAAGTTAATAAAGATAGGAGCAGAGTAGCGTTTTGTACGAATAGTTTTGGCATCCAGCCCAGACTTCTTAATGTGGCAAAATTCCCATGTATTTCAATTAGACGTTCAATATTTTGGTGAGCAGTTTACCTCTGTAAGGACTGTGGGACTGTGCTTGCTGCTGAGAACACTCTTTCATTACCAAAATACATGCCTGTGTATGTCAGAGCAAGCATCTCTTAGAGCTGGAAAGAAAATCACAAAAAGTCATTCTTTAGCATCAGAATGTATGATGCTTTGGGCGTTTACGTATGATTGTTAGGAATTAATTAAGAGTTTTCATCAGCTGGCCATTTGCTTACGTGGCTGGTACTGTGTATTTGAATGAAGCAACAAGCTGAAAACTGTGAGCTCTGCAAGAGACTTGGTCGTGGCTGGTGGCTGTGCTGGAGGCAGCCCTACTGCGGGCAGCAGAAATGCGAGCACCTGCATAAACTGCTGACAGGATCAGGACCAGACTGAGGGAAAGGAACGGGACCGCAGTTCCAGGTGGCATCATGAACGGATATCATGAATGCATGAAATGGGGACACAGTCATCGTGTAGCTCATGTTTAAACATGTAGGCTGCTGTTGTTAGTGTTGGAAAAGGAGTTTTATACCCAACTTCTCCAGCAGCATTCAGGCAACAAGTATTCTGCCATTAGAAGGTAAATTTGCAGAGAAATGATAAGCAGTTGCAAACTATGCATCTGTTATTGTAAGTGTAAGCGGCAATTTATCCTACAGGGTTTGTGAATGACTTTGGTGACGCAGTGTGCAAATGCATTGACTCTGGGTATTCATCCGAGTGCCGTACTCTGACCAGCGTGATCTTTATGCTGCTTCTGCGGGACAGAAAGTAAATGGCCTAGACTGGTAGCACTGTATGTGGCAGTAGCTTGGGTAGTACAACTTCTAGGTGATGATTACTTTGAGGTGTTTCAGTAAAAGCAATTTTAGTTCAAGCTGACTTGGGACAACCAGATGACGAACATCAGTGGATATTGATAGCTCAGAGAGAGAATCAGCAGTCCAGGATGTCTGGTCTCAGTTTGGATTCTGGTCATAAAACTTCTCATCTTCTCTTTACTTCAAAGATTTTTGGCTTAATATTGGCATAGGCACACCTACCTTCTTGTGTTTTCAATGGAAGGTACACACTTCTGTGCCTTCATGCATCAGAGTTATTTTGTGCCTGTTTTTAAAAAAACCCACCCAAACTCATTTCAGTTCAATAGCAAGAAAAATATGCCATGTTTTGGTAGTATCCAGGACCTATACAAACAAATTGTAGTAATCTTGCTTGCATGTGATAATACTGTGTATTACCTACTTGTAGACATGAGGAGCCTGTAACTATTGTTTGTATGCTGATGGGTAGCAAAGTTTTTTTTTAATCTTCTTGGGTTTTGATATTGCCATTGGTTACCATATTTCTATAAATGAGATCTTTTTTTTTTTTTTTTGGCCTTTTTTGCTAACCATCACCACCAAATCCAGATACTGAAAAATTTTGAATGATCATTACTGGTGACTAGCAGCCTGTGTTACACTCTCCATTTGTCAGCAGTCAGGACACCAAAATAACTTTTTTCAAGATTGGGTTAAAATTGTTGCTGCTAGAAGCAGAAATTATATGAAATGATTGACAGAGTAATTTTTACTACATTCTCAGTTGCATTCAGTGAACTGCTAACCTCAGGACATTAATTTGGCACATTCAGATTTTAAAACTGCTGCCATTCCAAGAAGTAGTAGCTACCTCACTTCTGGGTGGGCCTAAAGTGAAGATCAACAGACCTTTAAAACACAATGCTATCAGAAGCCCTGAGGTTGCTATAGCAGTACGTTGCTTCTTGTGAAATGCAATCATATGAAATCAGTGGGTCAGTGTAACTAGCTTAGCAGTGAATCTCCCATAGCAATTTAATTAAATTCAAATACATGGAGTGATACATTATCCAGTGAGGATGCAGAGCAAAAAGTGAAATAGATGGTATTTTTGGCTAATTCAGTAGTTTGTGCTTTTTTTGTTTTCTGACCTTGAAATTACATGCCCATGAGTTGACTGAATAGTGTTGTCTGGAGGATAAGCCATTTGCTTCTACAGAGTATTAGGTATAGAGCAAACAGCTTTTTATTTCTGTGAATTGTGAAACTGAATAATATTGGCAATTACATGGCAATACTGTAAAAAATATATTCCCACTGAAGCTTTTAAAGTAAGTTTCTGCAGTTACAGTTACAAAAGAAATAGTCTGTTCCTTCTAGCTGAAAGGTGATGCCTGGGATGCTTTGTTTGATGGCACTAGGGATTTTGTGGTCTGTGATTGCATTGTGTTAGAATGCAAGGGGAGGTATCTATCTGACTGCTGCAGAAGGTTAATTAAAGAAGGTGGATTAAATAAAAATTGACGATTGAGATACTGATCAGCATAGACCCAGTCCTGACTCCTGCCAGTGTCCAGGGGCACTGCTGAGGTCGGGGTCAGCAGGCGCACTGGTTGCAGTGGGCCCATAATTGCATCACAGGACTTCATCTCACTGAGACCTGCAGTTTAGGTAGGGTTGTTGTTGCTGAAGACTGGGCGATTTAGATAACAGACAGGTCTCTTTGAATTGTTTTTCCAAAAATATATTGATACAGCTCTTTTTTCTAAAACTTGAGTATAGACTTTGTGCAATGCCAAGACAGGACAGAGGTCCCAAAAGCCCACATTGCTCAAAGCAGTACCCCAAACCACCCTATACTGGCTTCTAGCTCATACTTAGTTTAACTGTTTGCTGGAGCTGGAGAATGGAGAGGAATTTGTGTATCTGAGAACAGATGTGAATCTTGAGCTGAAAGAGTCAATATAAAATGAAACGTAAAACTCTCATTATATAATTATTTAAAATATGTTTACTAAATAATAATGTTCCTAGAAGCCTAGGTGATGCTGGTGTTCATTTGCATTCCTCTAGCCAGATTACTCCTCTTTGCTGTTTCACAGAAGTCCTTGAGGCTGCGTTTGGGCAAAACTTGCAAAGTGTGGTCCTTGTTTTGCATGTGCTGTGTCCTTCCCCACAGCCTGGGAAGAAACCATAAAAAAAAAAAAAAAAGAGTCACAGAAATGAAGTGGGTTTTTTTACTCTTTGGGGTGAAAATGCAAGGTCTAATTTCAGAAAACTCATGAAGCCCCTGCAGAAGAAAAGCAGTGCCCAGCTGCTCTGCAGAATTGGTGTGAGGCATGGTGCTAGAACTGTTGAGTTTCTGAGCATGTGGGAGTTAATCAGCAGCTGGCTGACAACTCGCTGTGTTTGCCTGGACTGAACATAACTGTGACAATAACATAGCACTTGTTGTGCATCCAGCTCGCATGCTGCCCACGGAACGCCACTGTGGGGCGATGCATGGGCTGCCCATGTCCATTGTTCTAGGTCGCCTGCCTGTTTGCCTGTTCTTTGTGTCCCCCCTCCTATTTGAAAAAGCAGAGAGACCAGCAGCAGAAACCAAAGCAGACCCAAACTGAATTGGCTTGTTATTAAAGGCAGGAATCTTTGCTTTTACAGGTCCTGTGAACTTGGCATCTGATGAATTGTCCCAGGATGATGCGAAGGTACAGCTTTCTCCTTATACGAATAGCTAAGCTTCTTTTAGGTTGAGAAGCAGCAACCTCTGCTTGGCTATCTGAGCACCTCCCAGAGCTAACAAATAAATAAGGTGGCTGGTGCCTGCCAGACAACATTTCCTGCCCATTCCTATCCTGTGGAAATAGTTATGTGTATAGGTGATTATTATTTGAAGGAACCTGTTACGTGGTCGTGGGCTGGAAAGCTGGGTTGAAGGAGCAAGCCTTGCTTTTGTGCCAGAAAGCTCTTGGGTTTATGGTGAACCTTAGTGCCTTCAGGGAGCTTGCAGCTCAGCTGCCCCTCAGTCTGAGGGGAGCACAACCTGTCTCACACAAGCTTCATCCTTGAGATGGCATGATTCATTACACCTGAGGAGTTAGTGTCTCAGAGAGACCTTGTGGGTAACTGTGAGTCCTTAACTGGACTTAACTGGGAAAAATACTTGATGTAAAAAATACATCAGTTCCCATTGTCTTCTACAGGGAGGTATCTTAACAGCTTTGGGGGGGGACCAATATTTGTGAGAAGTCCCATTATGGTTAATCAGTTGTATTTGATCTCTAGTCTTATGTCCTGCTTTTTATTTATATATACCTGTTTACAAAACCAGAAAATCTTTGTCTCAGTGTTTTTTTTATCACCTTTTAAAGCAGGAGCTTGATTATTAGCTCAACTGGGTATGAAGCTAAAATAATGATTTAGGTTGAGAGAAACAAAATCTGGTAAAATCTGGCTAATCTGATAAAGGCGCTGTCTTCTCAATAGCCAATGACTATTGATTTTTTTTAAATAACATTTGAATTTAGTGGAATGTTGTTGGACTGCCACTTTTGTTAGGTCATTATTAGAAAAATTATGACCTCCTTTGGTTTGGGGTTTTTTTAATTGCCAGCTGTGCAGAAGATTGACCATTTGCTTGGGATTCACATGTTGCTACTGTAATCTATGTAATCTCAGAATTATAACCCCACAGCATGCCTGCATTTTGCAGTCTATGTTGAAAATCTATTTTGGGGCAGAGCACTGCAGCTCACGAGTCTTGCTGGGGGAAAAGGTTCCGGTACCATATTGACTGTCTCATGTTTTGATCTAGCAGAAAGGCCATAGATGACTCTATAAAGAATGAACTGACCTGTGATATTTCTACTGCTGTGAACAACTCAGACATTAGACAAGGAGGCATCTTAGAATTTTATTGCTCTTTCCTCCAAAACACTGTATATTGGCTAGTCAGAGCACAGCTGAACTTTGTAAGAGAAGAGGAGGCTGAAAACCGGGGTTTGCATGGAAAGTGAGATATGGCTTGGTCTCTTCTTCCATTACGTTTAGAGTTTGAGTCCATAGGGTTCATGTGCTTATCTTTAGAGTCTGGGAGGGGCATGCCATATCTGTTGCATTTATTAAAATGGCTAAAATAAGTTTTCTGTTTCTAGCCTTTCCAAGACTCTGTGGTTCCTTGTAAAGAAAATGAAGATCGTGTCCTGTTGGGCATAGGTAAGAAATAATTAGTCATGTTCACTTCCCAAAAGCTATTAATGTATACTGTGATGCCAAATACACACAGGGCAATTTCTTTAAAAGAGGAAAGTCATTGACATTGCAGCCTAGCTTGGCAAAAGGTTACTCAGTTATATCTATGTCAGAGAGCGAACCTCTTTCAAAGTGCCTCTAGTATAGATAGATGGTGTATCCAACAGTATCATGATAGCCTAGGATTTTTCAGTAGTACATTAACTGTTGTAGGCAGAACAATCTTCAAAATAATTTCTGATAGAGCCAACATATGTGAGCGAAGATGAAATGAAGCACGTAGAAATGTTCAGATGCCACAGCGGTAAGTGAGCTGTGGGGCTGGTAGGAGGATATAGCCAGTTGCACTAGACGGTACATGTAGAGATTGAAACTCAAATGGAAAGATGAGTATTTTCAAGTTTGGGGAAAGCTCCAAGAACAATGTGCAAACACGGGCTCATGCAAAGCACAGCAAGGCAGAAAAGGACAATGAGTAACTAAGCTCTGCCAGTGTGAGCTGCTGTGCCAGGCAGAGAGTGCCAGGCTGGCATCACTTGCCTGTGGTCCAGTGCTGAGCTCAGAAAGAGCAGCCCAGATGGTGGCATTCAGACGGCCCACCTGCAAACTTTGCTGGCCGCAAAATGAAGAGTTGCTCTGTGTGTGTGGAAAAGGAGGGGATATGCGTGCATGAATGGGGTCGGTGTATGTTAGAGGAAAATGAGCTGACATAAGAGGCACAGTTGTAAGGTAAGAAGCCGGCAGATTATTTTAATAGTCTCATTAAAATCACCATCTTGTTATCTATTTTTCTAATCATTGTTATGCCAAATGCCTGTACTTCAACCATTTAATCATGTTTGCCTCACTCTCCCATCCAAGGAACACGGGAGCTGCAGAAGGGAATTTGGGGTAGTAGCAAAAATATTGTTACTCACAGTTACTCCGACTTCAGTGTTTTTGAGCATACAACAAACAGCACAGCAATCCTCACCTTGCACGAAAATGCAGTGCATGTACATGAGATGTGTGCCCATATGATCAAATCTGTTTTGTCAAGCAAGACCAAATTATTGGACTGTATCTCAGCATAGGAGGGTGTGGAAGCCATTGGGGAGTGATTATGGTTTGCTAATCTGAAGCCACATCTGCTTCACTCTCCGCTCCAGTTATACCATCTGGAGGGAACATAAGGTAGTTTAAAAGCTGATACAGTGGAAGTTCTCCACCCTGAAATTATAGCTGATACTTCTTCTTCTTAACCCTGAAATGCTTTTTCCTTCTAAGGCATCATTTGCATAGTGCTGCTTGTGACAGCTGGAACAGGAGCCAGGCCCTCTGGCTTCAGACCAGCTCTGTCTCCTCTCTGATGCTTGGACGGGCAGCTGCAGCAGATCCTGAACCCTCTGCATGGAACAAACAAGTGACTTTGGCCATGGTTCATACTGCTAGTTAGGAGTAGGGTGTAGATTCTTAGAGGAGTTTTTGGGTAAAAAAAAAAAAAAAAGGTGAATTTGCGTACAACTTGGAACAAGATTTAGGTGCTTAAAATTTGATTTAAATATAATTTCTTAGGCATCCTATATATGTATAAAGTAAAATTATAAATATGGATATAAATGTGTACATAGACATACGACTGTACATATACAGGTGTATATAAATACCTTTTGTCCTGAGCACAGGCTCAGCTTGCATTAAACTAAGAAAAATTCCCTGTTGTACCTCTTACCTGAAAAAGAACCAACCCTCTCTCTCTTCCCTAATTTCTAGTTACCTTGTAGTACATTTAAGAAGTTGACTTGTTTGTGAAGAAGCTGCAGTGAAATTGGTTCTGCTTATTTCAGAAGTAAGTCACTGTGACTGAGAACTTGGTTGCCCTGTGTAAGGACTGGAGCATGGACTCGCTGCCGGCTGCACCATAGGCTCTCCTTGCCCATCTCCTGGTTGTGTGCTCAAGTGGGCTGAAAAGCTCATAACATAGACATCTGATGGGATTTTGCCACTGACCTCATCAGGGCTTCAGTCAGCACCATGTGTGAGATCTGATGGGGCTGAAGTGCAGGCTGGGGACTGAGCAGGGTGTGCAATAAAAGGTGGAAGTGGGGAGGGGCGAAGAAGGATGGAAATAGAGTGACAACCAGAAATTTATAAATTGACTTAAGCTGGTTTTATTGGTTTATCTGAATGTAAAAATCAATGTATGTTCTAACCTGACTCATACAGCCATATTGCTAAATATCATAGTTTTATTACCCTGGATTGTTTTAAAATACTTTTTAAAAAATTGTTTGCTTGGCAATGTTCTTAAATGGTGATGTTTTTGTCAGGAAAAGCACACAGTAGGGGATAAGGAGGGAAATGAAAATGGTTGTCAGTGGGGGAGAGGAAGAGAGAAAGCCGCTAAGGGGGGTTCGATGAAGAATGAATAGAAACGAGCGAACTCTGCAATCTCACTAGGAAGTTGGATGCATAAATCAGAGGACTTCTAAGGGTGTAATGTGCATGCTCTTTGAATGGATATAAATTCCCCCACTTCTGCCTCTCACTTCTTTTTTCACGTGGTTCTTGCTTTTAGAAATGTTTACCAAAAATCAGCCTCAATCATGGAATGGTTTGGTTTGGAAGGGACCTTTAAAGAAGCAGTGCCTCCTGGAAGGGCTCTGCTGTTCCTGCTGTCTCTTTTCTTCCCCAGCCTGCCTTTTCAAGCATACTGACTGTTCTGGCTCTTTCCCCACACCCAACAAAGTTTTGCGAGTATCTTTGCAGGGGCGCTCACAACAGTTGGTAGTATGCTAAAAGGATACCAACTCTCCTTGCTCCCTGTCTTCTTCATCTATGGGATGGTACCTGGCTGCCTTAGGCACCATTTGAGCCTTGTAGTTCAATTTTTTGTGCAAGAGGCTTCTTGTCCTCCAGGATTGCTGGAAAGCCCTTGGGGTCCCACCTCTGTGAGTGTCAGGGTGGGGATGGGCCAATAAGAAGCCACATGAACTACAGATGATGGTTTTTGGGTTTGCCATATTCAAGAATTGAAGCAATAGGAGTGCACTGTGGGGCACAACAGGATGCTAGACCAGGCTGAACGGGGGGTTCTGTGGAGTCTCCCGAGTTCAGTGCTAGTCACACCTGCCAATCTTCTTCCCCCTCTCTCTCTTCCCTGGAAATTGCTAGAGATCTGTTTTGTGTTTACAAGAGGAAAAAAAGAACTACTTTTTTTTTCATTGAAAGAAAACACACTGGAAAGATTGAGAGACAAAAACAATATCCAGTTGGGGAGAGTGAATGAAAGAAACAAAATGGAAAGCAACAAAAAAAGGATTTTTTTTTTTCCTTTCAATATTAATCATATGTATTACTGCCAGGCATTGTCATCCTCAGAGTCAGCAACCCTGTACATTTTGGGACAGAGTCTAGGAGGTGACAGCTGAATGCTGTTACTGTTGGGCATATGACACTGTTAACTGGGCATGTGTTTTTAAACATTTATAATTCCTTCCTGTTTTGCATAGCTGGTTTGGAAAGAGGATGTTCACAAGGCCATTTATAAAGCTGCAAAAGTTTCTTTTTTCCAGTAAGAAAAATCTAACCCCTAGTTTTTCTCCCAAGGAAATATAGCGCTTTTTTTTTTTTCCCCTCTGCTAAACTTCAGGAAGGCAGGATGATGTTAATTTTTCAAAATATTTCCCCTGCTCTCCTAGTTACAGTGCCAATGACCTAGTGATGTCTGCCTCATCTATTCTGTTTGCTCTGCCGGTGGTGAAAAAGTTCTGCGAGCTACATTTTGCACTTTGAGAGATAAAAATACTGATGCCAAATTTTTGGCACTTTGCTGTATGTGACCAGGCAGCTACAAAACATTTTTAGTAGAGTCTGCCCTTTGTTTTTCATGGTTCCACAGAAATCATAGTAAAACCACAGATCAGTTTAAGGAACAGAACATTATGGTCATCTTCCCTCTGTAAACCAGTAGGACTGCACTGTAATCTGCAGAAAAATCTGGTTTCAATGTTGCTGTTTTGTTCTTTTAGATTTCCTTACTGTGTTTGGTAAGACTTAAAAAGGTGGGGGTTTTTTAAGATAGAAAAAAGCATGGTCCTGCTGTCTGGAGTCCCGCCT
Organism: Burhinus bistriatus; assembly: GCA_013397275.1. NCBI lineage: Eukaryota > Metazoa > Chordata > Aves > Charadriiformes > Burhinidae > Burhinus > Burhinus bistriatus. The sequence goes on along the minus strand of VYXH01002947.1, from coordinate 115,495 downwards.
TTGCACGGTTTTTGTTAGGTCTGGGAAATGATTAATTTTTCTACTTATTGCGGTCACATCTTTCACTCCTTTTTTAGTGTTAGTTTGCTTTTGGTTTTTGGTGGGCAGAATGTTTCCATTTGGAAGTGTTTCAAGTCAAGCATGCCTGTTTTGACATTGGAACTACAGGAAATAACTGTATGGTTATTGATAGATAAAAGTGAAAGTTACATGTTCAGTGTTGCCTACTTGAGACCATAACAAGAGTCGTGTGATTAAAGCTTTGTGGATCTTTTCTGTTTGTGGTAATTTTTATGTTTTCCTGGCAGCTTTCAATCCTATCTTTCCCTTATGGGGAAGGGTTTGAGAGAGGTTGGGTGATCCAGCCGTAGCATCTCTAGTCCAGGAGCTGCAGACCTGTGCTTCAGTTTCTCTCCTTAATAGATTTACAGGACCTTGGGCATGTCACTTATCTTTTCCCTGTGTCTCAGTTTTTTACCTGAAACAAGCAAGACCATAGAGAGTGAGCTGAGAAAGAGGCACTGCAATACTCAGATGATTGAAGATGTGCAAATACTCAGACTAGTTGCGTCAAAGAAGTCCTGGAAGGTCAGTTTGTTGTAAAAGAGGCTTTTTTAAAAACTCATTTTTATTAAAAAGGTAGGTGGTCTGAAAATTGCAGAGAAAAGTAATAGCTGAAGAAAACTTGAAAGTTATTGCTGCAGCTAACAACTGTGGCAATTGCAGTCTGCCCTCTTCTGCTGCGGCTTTCAGAGACCCTTATGTTGCTGCTTCTACTTTTGCAATACCTTTGCATGGTTCCTTGCACCTTGCAGAAGAGAGGCTTAACTTGGGGTTGATCTGTCAGAGTCCTCCCAGAAACAACCTTTAAACAACATTTAAACATGTCGGTAGTTTATTTCAATAGATAAAACATATTCTTATTTGTTTGGAGTGTCTATAAAAAACTAAATATTGATGATTGCAGAATAGTTGAGAGCTACAGAAGATGTGGGAAGTAAAATCTTCCTGGGATGTGAGCCTGAACTGAGCTTAATTAAAAAGCTGTGGAGAAATCTGGAAGAAGCAGCATTAGGCACTAAAACAAGCTTGTTCTTGTTTCTTGGAGTTTCCTCCACTCTTGATTTTCAGAAACATTATAATTCAAGTTAACCTCAAAAGGAAGACAGAAAGAAAAATGAACAAGTTACAAACATATGCTGTCTGGTTTCCCAGAACTTGTCCTCCTCCTCCTCTGCCTAAAATCCAAAACAAATTTGCTCAACAACATAATCCTTCAAAAAGAGGCTCTTTTTTTCCTAATGTTTAAATAAGCTCTTTTGCTTGTCTTCTGCCTGGTCTCATTTCATGCTAACATAAATAAACAATCTGGGATATATCTAATGTCAAGTTACTCTTTAAATGTGAAATATAATCCAGAAATACATTGTGAAGAAAACAGTCATAGTCTTGAAAGTGCACACATGAACACATTTCTCATCTTTCTTCCTCCTTGAGAGGCAGCCCTTCCCTTGAAGTCTTCCCTGAAACATGGAAAATTGGATTTTTAACGAGATGGGTCTTTGGTGAACATTTTGGCGGTGCAGCTGGCCAGCATAAGTGTAGACTCAACAACCAAGTCACTGGCGAAACTTCAGTAGGAGCGAGGTCCAAGTTAAACTTGGGTTTGCTTTCATGTGGGGCCATGTGCGCTCTCCGTGTTGCTGGGGCTTGCACAGGCCTCCGTGGAGCCGAAACCAGGAAGAGATTTTTGTTGACTCTAGCCCTTAGTTCTCAAGCTTTTGCAAATAAACTCAAGGGAGCTTTTCATCAGGGTAGGAGAGAAAAAGCAATGAGCTTTCCATCCACATTTGTACTGCATACCCCAGCTAGTCTTTTGATGTGAATAGATGCCAGACAGGGAGAGCATTTAGGCAAATTATCTCTTTACGTACTTTGTTGGAAGTGCTTAGTGGTTGTTTCAAGAGTCAGGGCATACCGACCGCTGTCACGTGAAAGTAGTATTAATGAGCTTGTTATCCTAAACTGAATTTGTTATCCTAAACCGCATCAGGTGAATGGTGCAGTAAAAAAAGGGAAAAAAAATAAATCTGCAGTCGGTCATGAACGGGACATCAGAAAGGTCTGAGTCAGAGGAATGCTGAAATCTTGTCAGTGGGACAGTGAACTGGACATGAAGAGTTTGGGACAAAGCCTGAGATAATGCAATGTGCATGCCCACTGGCTCTTTGGAGCTACACTGAGTCAGGATTGGGCAGGGGTCATGTTTTTGCCTCAGTTTTGTAAAAACTCTGAACACTTCATCATCCCAATCTTAGGGATCTTGCAGTCCTAGTATAAGTTTATACAAAGCTGCTTCTCTTAAATTTTTAAAGGTACATTGCTCCTTTATTTTATCAAAGAAACGAGAGTTAAGTACCACCACTTACAAACAGTTGCTTTTCAAGAGGTTAAGTATTGCTAATAGCTCTTTGTAGGATAATGCATGATTCATTGAATATCATGAACATAATATTTTTAGCATGAAATTGTTACTGTCATTATAGCTTTTCTAACTGTAGTTGTCAGCCTGGTTTCAAAGAAAACATTAACAGAACAGCCTTAAAAATTAATTTCATAATTCACATTGTAATTAGAAATATACCTGCAGAGGAATAGTAAGGAGCTAGGTCTAAATTTAGATGGCACGGTCTCTGCTCAGTCTGGATCGTTTGCAGCAGCACTGTGATTCCATGTGCCCTGTCTGGGGTTGGTAAAAGGATATATATCCATGTGGAAGTAAATGCCATGGAGCATAAAAACTGTTGGACTGGCAGTGTAGCTTAAAGCAATCCAGAAAGCAGTGCACATAAATTGACTCTGCTTCTCCTGCAGCCTGCCGTGACTGCAGAGTGTTTCAGTAAACTTGGGGGTCTGTGTAGAACAGTATTTTTGGAGACAGGTAAGGTGGCCTGCCGCTCTCAGCAGGGTGTCTGTGGAGGAGGCAGCAGCTGTTCTGTGCTCATTTCCAGGCTAATGTCCAAGAAACTGCACAAATAAGTCAACAAAAAATTGACCCAAATTTATAGTACTGTATGTTATTTTGTATTTTTCATTAAGATTTCTGGCATCTTGTCTGCACAGCTTCTATAGGAGACACTCGTTACAGAAAAGCATCTCATGAGTGGGTGGGTTTGGTCATCAGCTGTTTGAATGGAAGCGTGGAGAACACCTGCATGAGGGGCCGTGTGAGCCGGAGGTTTGGGGGCTGGGCGGGGTCAGGGCCATTTAATGTCATGTTTGAACATGCCTAGGTTTGATACATGTGTTCACCCAGGACTATGCTTCTCTGGGAGAGCAAAATCTGCTGGTTTAAACTGGTAGCAGGAGGAAGAGGCACCACGATGCTGAACGCTAATGATCTTTCATCCTGTTGAAACCTGTGGCTTCATCGGGGTTGAAACGGTGGAAGGCAGGCATGTTTGCAATGGAAAGTGTGCAGTGCAAGAAACTAAACTCCCAGTTCCTCCTTCCCCTGCTCTGCTCCCTGCCCTTCCCAGCCCTGTTCCCTGTGGCTGACACAGGATGGGGAGCCTGCTGCAGGGTGCCAGTGAGTGAGAGAGGTGGGATCCACCAAATACTCTCATACATCGGGCAGTGATGACGGGCAGTGACTGCTTGCCTGGACCTTTTGGGTTCCACTGCTGAATAGTTTAAATCCCAAACTGCTGTATTACTTGGGGAAGGCCTCAACAGATCTCTGCTCACAAAATAAGGAAATAAACGGGCCAGTTCCCTAAACCGAACTCATGAATCACCCATCAGAAATTTAGCAATGAGGAAGATCATAAAAACAAGTGGGGGAGGTCATCTGCCAAGATCTTAAGGATCTGGGCTGGTTTCTGAGTTTTTCAGTGACTGGTTCATCACTGATTTGGGAACGGGAGAGGGGGAGAATAATGATGTGGCAAAGTTTTTCTGACCATTCCAGTATAAAGTTCCATAAGAAAGACACAGGTCTTTGGTAGAGAGAGAGGTGGTAAAATCAAGGTGTGTGACAAGGCATCCTACGAGACCTGTGAGGCTGTTGCCGACAGCAGTCTGCACAGCCACCGCGTCATCGTTGTGGGCAGGTGGAAATAGCATTAGAGTTGGAGGGTGCTGGGTGTATGGCATCTGGTTCGGTAGTGTTTTGCTTTTAGTTGCCTTTAATGCACATTTGCTGAGTTTTCAACATGATTGTTAAGCCTAATGTAGGGTAATGCAGATATTTTGTCCAAGTGTGTTGTCTGATTCTCTCTGTGGGAAGATGTGCTCTAATTAATAAAAACAATGGAGTGAAGAAGGTAGGAAACCCACGTTAGCCTATGGGTCACAGAGGCTGGTGGAGAAGATCATCTAGCCCTTTCTACACCATCTTTCTTTGTCAGAGCCTTCTCTGCAGCTTTGGGCAATGGTTGCAGGCTCTGCTGGTCTTGGGGCAGAACCAAGCTGGGGGGAATCAACTTCATCCCTAATGTCAGGGGAGACTCTGCCCAGAGCAAACCAGACAGGGTATTTTTGGCAGAGCTGTTGTTCAGGCAGCTCTCATCTCACCTGTGTCCAACAGCGACCCTCTCCAGCCCTGCTTCTGGCTTCAGTAGCCCCCTTTCCATCTGTGTACATCCCTTCTCCATCTGGGGAGGGGGCACTGGGCCCAGAAGGGTTGTCTCCTTCTCGTCTGCCTGAGAGAGTGAGCTGCCAGCCCATGGTTTAGCAGTGTTTGGGGATAGGGAGCCCACCCACTCGTTGCCATGGGGCTGTCCTCTGACTGCGCCGGGGAGACGACAGTGCTGTTCCATGGAGACTGGGGATGGTGGTGACATTCCTCTGCTTCCTTCCGTCTTGCCACGAGCTGCGGGAACAGTCAGACAATAGACAATAGACTGTAATATCTCTGAAAAACATTTTTATCATATGGATGTGTTTTGGCAAGCATTGGGTGAAAGAATTTAAGGCATTACATTATTTATCAAAAGCATTAGCCTTAGGTCATGCACACAAAACCCCATTTGTTCTTTATCTTCACATCTATACCTTGGTATACGTAATTGAAAACATTTTTTCAGTGGAAAGTAGGGTTAATATTTTCCAGCTAGAAAGCACCTTTTATCTCATAAGCTGCCAGATCTCTGTGCCAGCTGTATGCAAATGCCACCACTTTGGAAACAAAGAGTGGCAGGTGAAAAGTGGGTTGGATCATCCACAAAGTGCAAGAATGGGGAAGAAAAATATTTTTAGCCAAAGACTGTAAGGCAAATCCCTTCTTTGTGGCAAAAAGCAGCATGAGGTCTTTCATGGCTGCATTAAAGGAGTTTTACAAACTAGAAAAAAAAAATCTTTCACAAGGCCCAAACAGAGCAAATAACGTGAGTGATATTCAATTAACCCTTCAGAAATAGAGGTTAAGGTTGATAATTTATCTGCGCTTCCAGACTGCCATTGACAAATTCCTGGGCAAGATCCTATTCAGGGGAGATTGCAGTAAATGGGTGAAAAGCCTGAGAACTTGGCCAAGAAATAGAGCATAAACGGCAGGAGTTAATGATCAGGTTTTTATCACAGCAGAAGTTTAGTAGCTGGATTCTCCGAGTGTTATGTAATAGGGCTGCTCTTGAAAAATTATTTAACAATCCTTAATTACTCATTTGTATTAGAAGGTTCTAAATGAATGCTGCTAGTTTAATGGAGGGAGCAGGCAGTAACTGAGCAGTCGGTAAAAATGTTTATGCAGCGTACAGAGGTCATTCAGGAAAGTAAATGTCTCGGCATGTAAAATATTTTAATGCCATTAAATACATCAGCTGCATTTCCGCATTGTGAATGTTTTGTTCAGTTCTAGTTATCCCTCCCTGGAATAAACAGAAGTACAGGAAGACCAGTGGGAGTGAGTAAGTGTTTTTTAGTTGAATGTATAAGTGAAAAAATCCAGAATTGGTCCATTTAGAGGAAAGATTCACAAATGGAGATATCACAGAAGTAAGCAAAATTTACTGTTTCTCATAAAGTAGAACAAAGGAATAATTGCTAAAATTGAAAGTTGAGAAATTTAAAAGCCAGTGTAAAGCATACAGCTGTCTCTAAATGTAAACCGCTGTTTTCCCATGGAGTGCTGCCTTTTGTACAGGTCTGAAATTAAGACTTTTATTCTGGTTGGTGTTAAATACATCTGATGAGCAAGAGCACAACACTTGGGTAGGGAAAATTGCTCTGTACAGGGGAATTCTTTTGTGTTGGAGCAGTTGGGAAGGCACTTCCTAAGTGAACACGTTATCCCACAAATACGCTCCATCCTTTCCTTTTCTGTCAAACTGCGGCCACAATGGGAGACGGGCAAGTGCCCTGGATGGTGTGCAGGTGGGAAGGTGTAGGTCAGCGCCTGCATTCTTGTATGCCCATGGGATTTATCAGTGCAATTTGAACCTGACATTCCAGGGAGTGGAGATATTTTGAAGTGGATGCTTAAAGCATAGATTTATATCCTCTCTGTATTTTCAGTCATCCATTGTCTGTTGTAATTCCCTGGGGCTGTTAATTATATATATAAATCAAACAAAGTCTATGGGAGTGTCTAATATTTAAAGTGAAAGTCTAAGGCTTCCAGTGTCTGGGGCAAATTATTCTTTTCAGGCCTAACAAAGCTGGCAGAACTTCAGTTAAGGGAAGGGCAGAACAATGATGTGTTTCAACTGTGTTTTATGTAATTTGTGCACTTTATGAAGTGCTTGTATAATAATTATTTTATCCCTGAAAACCTGATAGATATTTTTCTAATGGGTTTTGAATTAAATTTGCATTTGAATTTGCATTATTTTCTTTCAACAAATATGTTGTTACCTCCGACTGAAATGTGGATTGAGGAATCACTTGAAACATAATACAGAAGTAGTGCTGCAGACCTCAGCAGCCTGAAAAATAATTGAAGTGAAGTAAGGAATGTTAACAAGCTCAAATGTCATCATCTTCCAAAAACTGACATTTAAGCTGATCCACATTCCCGCTCCTCCTTTATGTGGAATACAAAAACACATACATTGTGGGGTAACTAAAAGAAACGTTTGGCGGAGTTGGTTAAGAAACAGTGGACATGTTATTTTTGTATTAGCTCTTGTATAGCCACATTTGAGCCTGTTTAAAAAAAAAAAAAAAGTAGTTTGTGTAGCGTAAAGATGTTGGGGGAAGGGATAATGAGTTCCTACTGAATACTAATTGCCTACGAGTTGTTCAGGGAGACTGTATAAGAATGGAGGATTTGTTGTAAATTAGTCACTAGCTGTATTGTGCATTGCTGTGAGGTTAGACCAGAGCTGTAAAGGTGCCAGCTCTACAAAATCCTTATGATTCACCGTCTAACTTGGTGACTGTGTGAAGGAGAAAATACTATTCAGACTAAATATTATTGGAAAAAGAGGTCCTTTAATGACAGTGTAATCTTTCTTTATAACACTTGAGCTTTAAGCTCATTTGAGCTCAAAACATGGGAGCGACAGATTTTGAGTGGGTTATCACTGCTTTTCCAGCTGCAACATCCCAAGGTCTGCCAAAGTTGTGAACGCTGAGAGGAGGGGTATTGATCTGCGGTAATACAGGGTCCAGCAGATTGATTACTGCTTTTAGCTTCCTGTTAATCTTTGGCTTCTTTAATTCCAGCATTTTGCCTGTCCTTAATTTGAGAGTACTTGCAACCCCACTTTTAACATGGAAACAAAGCTTTGAAAAAGCTTGCAATAGTTTGTTTACTTTTAAGACCTATTTTCTCATTCCTTACTCGGCTCCTATTGTTTTCATTTACATCAAAATGGAAAGGTGAGTTAATGATTCATTGGCACACGGTGACCTTTCAAATAGCTCTGGACCACGATGCAACAGCTCCACTTGAAGCTCTCATACTTTAACCTCCTTGCTTCTGCCTTAATATTTGCAGCCTGATCTGTCTACATGCCTGGACGCCTGAAGAGAGCAAACATTTACAGCTTCTCCCTCCCCTGTGTTTAGTGGGCAATTTGATCCTTCTTTGTCCATTCCTTTATTTTACATCACTCTTAGACTTGACTTGCTATTGAGAACAACAAAGTGCAACTTTGGGAATCTGCTCTGTGTTTAATTAGCACAAAAATGGACTCAGACTCTGATTCACCTTTTAATTACTCTTGGCCATCCTTACCTAAAATGAGGATTCGAAGAAGGGCACCCAAACCAGGTAGAAAAAGCTGTCTTCTTTTAAATGACTCTTGCTTAATAGCTCTGCCTCCTTTTCATTGTCTGGTTGTGTGCAGGTGACTATAAGCAGCTTGCATGAGGTAGATTTTCTTGCTGTCAGAAGAATACCTATTAGTTATGCTTTTGGAGATATCGGTGTTGGAATTTGTTAAGTAATAAGAAAGTGTTTTCTCCAAATTATGTACTGTTCTTTAAAATTGTTATTATTTCTTTACTCTCTCAGGGCTTTTTTTTGTTCTGGTTGCATGTGTAGCTCTCACTGAGCAGCTTTGACACCCTGGGAGCTGCATGGCACGGCAGCGGCTGCAGAAAACTGCTGGTTACAGTTGTTTTCGTTTAGGGAGAATTTGGTAATTGAAATATGCCTCGACAGCTAACAGGATTTTGGGTTTTTTTTTAAATTATGTACAAAATCCTTACCAGAATGAAGAGCAAAATCTTTTGCTTGCTGTAAAAGCAAGCAAAAGGGTCAGTTACTCTCTTTGGTGACAGGGTCAGTTACTGTCTTTGCACAGTTAGACATCGTCGTCCTTTGTGGAGAAGTCGTTGGGAGGTAAGCATTATACATGTCAGTAGGATAAAGGGGGTTTTAAGGAGGTTGAAAGGCACTGACCAGCAAGTTTATGTTAGGAAGAATTATCATTGAAAGCTTTAATGAGGAAAAATACATTTTTACTACATTTAAAAGTAAAGAAATGAAGAGAAAGAATGGCAAAAAATGTAATCTGTGCTTTCTTCCATAAAATTGCTTTTTTGTGTTTCAGAAAGGGAAAAAAACAAATAAGAGAAGTAAGATCCATCAGTGTCATTAAAGTCAATGAGCCAGGACAATCATGTTTACACAGACTGAGACTTTGACCTAGTTTTAGACTGAAAAATGTGTACAGAATGCACATTTTAATGTGCAGAACACTTTCTGAACTTTTAACTTTTATTCATGGGGAAATCCAGTATTTCACAAGCATATAGGAGTTTCTGCAATGTGTATGGATGCACATACAATTTGCAAAGAAGATGAAATGTGTTGCAAATTGCATGGTGTGTGGTCTTTCCATCTCTCACGAGGACTCGTTTTACCTGTAAATGCTGTAGCTGTGTATCCTTCCTCCATGGCACTGTTTTTATTTATTTTATTTTTAGACAGTTGGGGGTTTTTTTTTTTTGTTTGTGTGGGGGTTTTTTTTGTTTTTTTTTTGAAATGCTTCACCTGTTGTAAGGCAGTGTGTACAGATCTGTTTGCATGTTGTGGTGTTGCATCTCGTTTCCCATTCCTGCTAATAGTATACCAGTGAATGTGGTTTGGATGCACCAGCTGACTATATATGTGGGGTTGTTGGAGCAAGAAGGTGCATGTTTTAGTGGTAAAGTCCAAACGTTCACTTGTGCTTGGGGAATTGAAATCCTTGCTGTCCACAGGGTGGGAGAAGTGCCTCTGCAAGGCGACAGCAGGCTGATGGTTTACACTTGCGATCTGTGTTTTTTTCTGGTGGTATCCGAACATGGCCAGTTGGTCCTGGCATGCGAGTGTGGGGCCTGTACCTCGCAGCTGCATTTCCCTCATGCAGGGGTTCAAATCTCAGTGAACAAGAGACTCGTAGTGCCTGGTGGGAAGCGGTGCGGGATTCTTCCTCTGCAACGTGGAAGTTGTGAAGTCATGGTTGTGTACCTGCGCTGGGCGCTCCAGCTGACCTGGGTAATGAAACGTCAGCCTCCTCCCTTCCCCTCCGAACCAGCAGGCTGTTGGTGTCCTGGTCTGGGGTTGCTCCCCCTGGGAGGCAGGGGAGCTGGGCAGACCTCCGGTGGCAGAGTCCAAAGCGGGAAGTCTCACACCCCGCTTTGCACCATAGGCAGCAGTGTTTTCAGATGTTACGTCCCCTGTGTGCCCCAAGGTCAGCTTTTGTCCCTGCTCAGGGACCTCTCAGACGTGGTGGTGGAGCCCCTGCCCTCCCCCTGAGCTCCTGGGGACCAGCAGGAGCCAAGCTCAGGCTGCGCACCTTGGGGGCCATGCATTGCAGACTCCCTCCCTCCTGCTGAGGCGGTGCGTGCGTGGCATAATTAAAGGTTCATTAGGCTCAACAGAGAATGTGAACATGACTGTGTATTAGTGATTGGGCTGGGGAGGGGGTCTGCATTTTATTCCTTGCTGCAAGACCCCGATGGTATTTATTTTGTTATTTAATGTGAAAAGGCCATAAAGCAGGTCTCTTCTCCCCTCCCACTGCACTGCATAGTCCTACTGTTGAGAGGCAGTGGCTCTCAGAGCCTTTTTGGAGGCATTGACAACCTTCAGAATATAAGAATATGTGGAGAATACCTGTCTCTGCTTAGTCTGTCCCACTGTGCTAGGAGGTGGACTTATGCGCTGAGTCCACTCTGGCAGAGGTAGCAATTGAAACCAAGTGTCCTATATGTTGGGAAAGTACTTTATCTGTTGGGCTGTTGTATGAAATGAGACACCAACTTATTTCTGGTTGTATATTTGTTTGTATAGCAGGTAAGATGCCTGCATCAAGGAGGCAGTTCAGGGCTGTGAATCCCATGTCGAAAAGGGATACTTTCTCACATCTCACATTTAAGTGACAAAGATCAAAGTCAAGGATTGACAAGTGCCTCTGTTTTTTAGGCCCACATCTTGAACATGATGGTATGATCCAGATGCCCCATCCTCTGGACACAGTATATAGCAAATGCAGTGCTTTGGTTTCCACTCCATAGATTTAGGACAGTTAAATATCTTTATGACAGCAGCACTTCAAAGCCTACCTTGTTTAACCCTCCCTGTAATGCTGTTCTTATGTGCTTGCTTAATTTTGCTGTCACGAGTAGTTGCACTGTCCGCATGAAGCACTAAGACACCTGAATTAGGGATGCAGATCTCCCATTGAAACTGATTATACCGTCCACATGTACAGAGGTGCGTGTCACTTCAGTTGGCCCCTCGCCACGAGTGTGTGGACTTTTCTTCAAATTCAGGTGAGCACTTCTGGATTTAGAGGAGTGTTTCTGCAGTCCTGCATGACCCATGCGCTCAGCTGTCTGCATTTTTGTGACTTCATAGCTCTGTTACTTCCAGTTGTACCTTAACCCCTGCTCAGATTGCTGGGGGTAAGCATGATGAGCTGTTTGAAAACTATTCATTTTATCTAGAGAAAGGAATTTGTAATTTCTTTCCTGACTCTGAGCTTGGTCATGTTGATGTATTTAATTTCTCTTTTGCTGTGTGCTGTCTCATAGAATGATTTAAGTTTTGATTTTTGTGGAAAAACAGGCAGTGTTATGTTCTTGCCATTTTCCAACACAGGTCATTCAAGGCTATACATTTTCTTACGCCAACATAAAGCATGTTTTGAATTATTGCTATGATGATCATGTGTTTTTCTTAAAGTTAAAGAATTTTTATAAGCTTTTGTGCCTGTTAAATGTGCAGCCTTTGCTGTGTAACTTCGATGTAGAGAAATTGTGCCCAGTTATTCGTTGGTCAAGGTCTTTTATTTTATCCATGTTTGGAGATTATCCTTCTAGCACTGTGGCTTTTGTTCACCTACATCTAAATAACGCATACATCTTTCTTGACTGTTTACCAGGCAGATGGCAGAGAGCCACAGGCTCTGCTAATGGAGACATGCCTTTATTTTATTCCTTTTCTGTGGTCAGGGCACAGTATACAGCCAGAAAGCGTTCAGCTCTGGCAGGAGGATCAGCTTGGTGAGCTGTGCTTGCTGGGTTGTTTCAGTACCAGAGCCAATTCTGCTGTGTCATATTTGAGTCATTTTTACCTTAGTAAGCATCTTGAAGTCCATTACTGACACCTTTTAGAGCTAAAACTCTTTGGGACATCTTCACTCTCACAAGAAGTGCCAGGTTGCCCTGAAGTCATATTTGTCTTTCCATAAGCTGAAGTGCTGAAGTTTTGCATCTGTAGTGAGAATAAGCATTTTGACTGGGCAGGGGAGATTTTTGAGACATTTTGTTTGAAAATGCATTTTGTTGATACTCCTCATCTTTCTGCCAAGGGCAGCTTTGCTGCATATTACTACTGGTCCCCAGTGCAGCGAGCTATTACCCGCTGCCGTGTTAAGCCGGAGGAAGGTCTGCTGATGGTCCCTGTAAGACCAAGATGATTTGTAGCCAGTGAGGCAGGCTGGAGGCAATTAGTGGGGCTGTAGAAATGCAGTGTATGATCTGGACGTTTGCGATGATTTTGTCACTTTTTAAACTATGTGGGCCTGTCCAGTGGAAATAAGTTACTAGCACAGTCAATGTGTAATTAATAATGCTCTCCCCTGCATTCAGCAAAGTCTTTAAATACTTCTCTTATTACAAAGCTAGTTTGACGTAGTCGTCCCTTCACGCACATTTGAAATTGGGGGGTGGAGTGAGAGTAAGGAGGTACAGTGGGGTCATATCGCAACATGAAGCCCAAAATAACCTGCTACCTTTTGTCTGTTCACTTAAAACCCCAGTGAATATTTATTTAGGTATCTCACCTTTAACAACAGTCTGACTGGAGCATCGCCAGAAAAACATATGACATTTAGCAGTGATAATCAATAAAGATTTACCAACAGAAAGTACTGCAGATAACATATTCTGATGTATCTTGTACTTGCAGCAGCTTTCTTCAGAATTTGTCACTTAGGTTGTTACTCTCTTACAGAATTTTAAAATAATGTGAAATGTATTATTGTTTTAAAGTAATGTAAAATAAATAAAAATGTGAAGTAATAGGGGGATTTTGTTGTTTCTGGCTTGGGATGTGTAAATCATAGTGCAGTCCATTAACTGACTGTAGAGACCACAGCAGCAGGGACTGTTGCTGAAGTCAAGAAACTGTCTCCATAGGCTTGGGTTTACTCTGTGATTTGGGAATCCCTGATACCTGGGCTGTTTTTCAGGGGTATGTATTGAACCTTTGCAGCCTAGCACTGGAGCTGAATACCATCCTTGCCGGTTGTACATAGTGGGTTTATATACGAAAGGGAGCATGTGCTGGGGAAGGTAATAAGCATACAAGATGCAATGGAGAGCCTGACATTTTTTTTTCTTCCTGGTTGTTGGCTTAAGACCAGCCCTTGGAAAGCTTTACTTGCCACAAGAAAGTACTGCCAGTTTTGCCAAATCACATTTCCATATGATTTTAGCTGCCAAAGTCTGATGAACTGCTGTAGAAAACAATGGTTTTATAGTATTTATAAACAAAGGCTTTGGGATCTTGGCAGACATAAGGAAATGGTTTGTAGCTTTAGCAGTTCTCAAGATGGTAGTCACTAAGATCATGCTAAAATTCCTGCAGAAGGGAGAAGCAAAATAAAAAGCGTAAGGATGCTTTAATGGTATGAGATCCTCAAGGCCTTCTGGGACTAGAAACAAAATAGTTCACAGTGTGCCATTTCTAAGTGGGAATTTCCAGTTTTCTCTAAGTATACAGCTTACTGTTCTTGGGCTTTATGAGATAGCATCTTAAAATTAAATAAAAGATGTGGTGTAGAATTGCAGTTTTGGCAGTGGTCTGGGACTTTTTTTTTTTTTTTCAACAGAACAAATGCCCCAGACCTTGACAAATGTAGTGTCTAATCCAGTGCCATTTCTTCAGTATAACTTTTCTTGCAGACTGATGGCCATAGGCATCTTGGATGGAGCTTTGACCAACCTGATCTGGTGAAAGATGTCCCTGCCCATGGCAGGGAGGTTAGACTAGATGATCTATAAAATTGCTTCCAACCAAAATCGTGCTATATGGTTCTATGATCTTCCAAAAGCAGTTGCATTGCTTTAAGAATATAGCCTGGAGAGAGTCTTTAGTGGTATCTTTTCCTTTCCACTTCTGCAGAAAATAAATTTCTGATGCAGACTAAGAAGGATTTTTTGCATAATTTTCAATAACAGACAAATTGGAATTAAGTTTATTGAGAGTTTTGATTTTGTGTATTTTGCTGGGTATGATACTTTCCTCTATCACATCATTCTTATGCTAGTCTATCTCAGTGCTCTTCCAATGGCAGTCCTGGATTTACAGCATCTTAAAATAAGGAAAATTACATTACAACTCTGATTTTCTTTAAAAACCTGTTTGCTCGTGGTCTAGAACAAGACTGGTTTCCACTTTGTCAAATTTTGCTCTTTTTACAATCAGAAGATAATATGAGGCCTTGACTACCAGCTCAAATGCTGGATTGGTGCATGCTCTTCATACTTTCAAGCAGCTTTAAGAGAAGTGGGCCTGCAGGACAGACTGACGGTGTTTCTGTAGCACTTGGGTAGGTTTTCTGCTGCTCAAAGCCATGAAATAAATGAGTCAGCCCATGCAGCTTTTTATAATATTTGCAGTCATGAACACAGTATTGAAAACTAAACTCTGAACTTCTGTTAATAATTTCTGGTGAAACGGAAAATTTCTCATTTCAGTACCAAAAGCAGATCAGATGCAGTCTTCATCCAAACATCTTGTTCATGGGTCAAATCTTGATTGATTGCTTTGTTGGTGACACGGATGTAGGGACTGAGAGCACCCTCAGCAAGTTTGCCAATGACACCAACTTATGTGGAGCAGTTGACACACTGGAGGGAAAGGATGCCATCCAGAGGGATCTGGACAGGCTTGAGAGGTGGGCCTGTGCGCACCTTGTGAAGTTCAACAAGGCCAAGTGCAATGTTCTGTATGTGGGTTGGGGCAATCCCAAG
>VYXH01002947.1:69550-91978 GCA_013397275.1 Burhinus bistriatus | reverse complement strand
CGTGAAAGCAGCGTTCAGTTGCCTTTGGGCACCCCTACCATCATCCCTCGCTCTTCTCCCATCTAACTGCCCCGTCGTGCCCTCCCCTAATACGGCAGCTGGTCCTTGGGAGGGCACACAAACTGGGAGAGCGTTGGTCAGAAAAAGTAATGCAGGCAAGGGCGTTAATCTTCTTTTCAGAAGATCCTTACCCCAGCCTCCTGCTGCATGCCCAGCAGAGATTGTGAGGAAGCTCAGGATGACGCAGAAGAGGTGTCAAAGAGGGCGGATGGCCCCAGCTTCCGTAGATCCGAGGGAGTCTCTGAAACATGGGTGGGATGTTGTCATCTCCACAGGCTGGGGAGCAAAACACACCCTCTCTATCAAGTGGAGTCAGAGATGTCTCTGCAAGAAGCTTGTAGTTTTTTACAAATTGTTTCTAACATGCTTTATTTCTAGACATACAGTTTTATATTCAGGAGACAACACACACTTTTAGCAATAAGGATATGGGTTATATTTGAAAAGCATGCAAAGTGTGAAATGCATATACTGTGCTTGTCATATAGATCACATCACTTAAAACACACTTGCATTTCAAGAGAGTTGGCCTCTGTCCCTAAACCGCGTCCATTGCCATAGTTCCAGCTTGTCTCTCCCTGCAGTATACCTTTCGCTTTCCACTAGTCCTGAGCAAGAGGCAGGACGTGTGAGTTACAGTGCAGCAGATGGCATGGACACCCAGAGAAGTTGTGGATGCCCCACCATTGGAGGTGTTCAAGGTTAGGTTGGATGGGACTTTGAGCAACCTGATAGAGTGAAAGGGGTGGCAAGGGTGTTGGACTAGGTGATCTAGGTGATCAGGAGACAAGAGGAAGCGGCCTCAAGTTGCACCAGAGGAGGTTTAGGATGGATATTAGGAGAAATTTCTTCGCAGAAAGGGTTATCAAACATTGGAACAGGCTGCCTAGGGAATTGGTTGAATCACTATCTCTGGAGGTGTTTAAAAGACATGTAGATGTGGTGCTGAGGGACATGGTTTAGTGGTGGTTTTGGCATTGTTACGTTAGTAGCTAGACTCAATGATCTTAAAGGTCCTTTCCAACCTGGATGTTTCTATGATTCTCTGATCTTTGAAGGTCCCTTCCAACCCAAACCATTCCGTGATTCTATGACACTGAATGTAAAAACACACAAAAGTTGTGGAAATGTTACTGTTAACTTTGAAACTAGTTAACAAATTCAGAAGCTGAGGGGAAGGTGAGATGGAGAAAGCTGATGGGCAGACGTACAGTGACTGGAAGCATCTTTTTGCCTTAAGAAACTCTGTTAAGCAGAGTAGCAAATAACTTGTTTGCGGTTGCTCAAATTCACTGTAAGATTTCATGTCCCCTTGTGAGGAGAAGTACGTACTGCAGCCTTCAGCACACAGCTCTGTTGTATTTTTCCACATCAGTTAATGTATTTGTAACTGTATCCAACAGATTAGGTGAGAACTCTTTGGCAAAACAAGGCAGAAGTAAAAGAGGGAGCTGCATCACAGAAGTAGAGGATGGCCGATCAGCAAAGCCCTGTGGCATGTGCTTAAAGTTAAAACAGAATTCCTTTGACCTCACAGATAAGGGACTGTTGGTGTCACAGCCCATTAAGCTTCATCCAGACACCGTTACCTGATCTGACCTGATCTGGGCTCAGGCCCATGTCCTGTGCATTCTCTCTCCCCTTCCTCACGGGACAGTCAGTGCTGGACCTTTACTTGTCTTGTGGAGAAGGTGGAAACCCTTTCCTGTCCACGCTTTGGAAACAGGCTATTCTGCAGCCTGTACCACAGGTGCAGTGTGCTGCTGGGAGGGAGGGTGGTGGTCTGCTGAGGTTCCTGCTGGTGCTTCTGTGCCACTGGCCTTGTCCCTTCCTTGCCAGCATTTTGCAAGGATGGGAGCATTGAACAGAGTGTTTGGCAGCTGGTGGTGATGATGACTGTGTGAGGCAGGCACAGCTGCACTCGCTCCGATCAGCTGAATCTGGGTATGGGACTAGCCCAAGAGCCTGATCCAAGAAGCTAGGTCAGGTAATTCATCCTGATCTCCGCCCCTGGTCTCTGTGGACTGTACTGGGATTCTGTCTGGGTCTATGCAGGTATCTGCGCACTGAAAACCTACCCCTTCCCCTCTGCCCGGTTGCCAGCAGTTTGGACATCTCGCTCAGGGCTTAGCTACGCAGGAGGGAGGCACAGCTGACCTTGTACGTTGCAATGAAATGTAAGCCAAAGTAGATGAATGCCGGATGGCAACAGGGTGGTCTTTCTCACACAAAGTATGAGAAAAAAGCAGCAAATCACTGTCCATTTCTGATGGAAGCTTTTCAATATGCTCAGGTTTAAAACAACTGCCTGCTTTTATTCGAGAAGGTATTACCAGGCTGTAACAGTAAAGGATTTGTCCCTGCTCTGTAGATGGTGTGCTCATGAACAGTGGTCGATCCCTCCTTCAGGCTCTTTCACTCTCTAAGTCAGTGTCTCTGCTCCACCCTTGTAGTAAGTACCTCAGTGCCAACCCCACGGTGCTGTTTTGCATGAGGCTGCCTTCATCTCCCATGGGCCTTCGTTTCTTCGGAAAGCATCCCGCGGCACAGGTTGTGCCTGGCAACTAACTGAAATGCCCCTTTACTCTTGCTGCTTCTTTGGTAAATATTCTAGCTCTCGCTAACCTGAAGTCTACGTTTGTCTGAAGAGACCTTGATTCAGCAAAGTGTGTTTAAATTTGCCTCTAACTTTAAAGAAGGCATAGTCTGATGCTTTGACTTAGGCAGGTGTTTAAGTATCTTTCTGAACCATACCTATGGTAGCTTTGCAAAAAATGCCTGCCAAATGGAATGGCTTCTAATATGGAAATGGTAGAGTGCTCTCTATAATTTTTTTTTTTTCCTTCCAAAACAACCCAACTGAATTACTTATCTTTTATTTTGCTTTTTAGACAGTTTGTTGAAAAGTGTCTCCTTGAGTCCTCTCTACTGTTTCTAGGATGTAAACTTGTAACACATTACACATCCTGTGCCATACATAGACCACTAATATTCCTCTTTATGTAGAGGGATTTAAAATTTTTTAATACTATAGGTAAAGCTGCGTAAGACAGGTAATTGCAAATGCTAGAAGAGTGTCATTAGGATATTTTACAACAGATTATGTAAAGAGCAAAATGAAGTGTGAATGATTCAAGTCTGGGTTGTTAGGAAAAATGAAAGAAACATTTTTTTTGTTATTCTTAGAAACAGACTATTTGCAGAGGCTGGCATTCATCGATATCCATCTCAGTTCTGGCAGATTCTGTCAACTAAACAAAACCTAGTAGGCAGCAGTCTTCCCCTAGGAAAAGCTGCTTCTAATGTATATACGTTTTTGCTTTCCTAATTTTCAAATGACATTGCAAGCCCTTAATGACAAGCTTATGGCCAGGTGAATGTCGTGCGTGTCAAACAAACCTGACGACCTTGTAGTCTGAGTGCCCGATGACTGTTTCTGTCTTGCAGAGCGAGCCTACAGTCTGCCCGAGCAGTCCCGAGAGAAAAGGTATGGGAACTTGTGGCACCCGCCTCCTGAGGCACCGGGAGCAGGTCTGGGCAAGAATGCCATCTAGGGAGCAGAGCTGGGAAGGGGCCGCGGCACCCCTTGCAGCAGGGTTTTTAGCAGCAATTTAGGGGAGCGCTCACTGCCCAAGGCGTCTGTAAGCCCACGCTTAAAGCCTGTGCTGAGCTGAGCCCGGCTCTCCCTGTGCTGAGCTGGCCACCCACGTCCTGCCGTGGGGATTTGCCGTGCACTGCTGCGGGACGTGCTGCTTCTCCTGTCCACTGTGGGAACATCCACAACACCGTAATGAAAGCAAGGGGACTTTCGATATCAACCGTGATCTTAGGCAAGCTCGTAACACGTTGCACATTCAGAGTGCTCCGCGGGCTAGTGTTACTCCTTTTTATAAAGAGGGATTGCAGTCTTTTTAATAACATCAGCTAAACCCACAGTAAAATGCATAATTGTAAATGTTAGGTGAAACAAGCACCATCGAGATTCTGCTTTATTTTAAGGGACTGTTCCCACTGGAATGAGGTTTTTTTCACTGGTCTCTGTTTTAGGATTCAGGAGGAAGAATGGAATAAATATATTGTACCCTCAAAAAATGAGTCTGAAAAATGTAAAGTGAGTCGGACTTTCAGCTTTCTGATGAACAGAATGACCAGCACACGGAATAAGTGCAAGGTAATTTGGGATTTATGTCTATATTATTATGTATAATTATATCACTGTAATTAAATGAATTATAGATGAGAATCTAAATTTTTATATGAAGATAAGTTGTTTGTTACAAAATCACATAAGTAATAGGAAGAAACTTTTATCTTTATTTTTTTAGTTTTAAAACATACGCAGGATACCCTGAAATGGCCCTCGTATTAAAAACCAGCTTTCCTTTTAAACAATAGCTTTAGCTGAACAATATCAAGTACTTCCTTTGCCATTTTTTTTGATGTTATTAATAACCTCATTTGATGATTTAGCCAAAGTTTAAGTGTATAAGTTGCCTTTAAGAAATAATTTTCTTTGCTAAGTAAAATTAAGAGCTGTGGGCCTGTTCATGCAATTGTTCTCAATAAGTAATTGAGTCTGTAACTTCTACGTTGGCACATGATCGGTTGAATTTGCCTTATTTGAAGTTAATGGGACTTCTTGCATGAGTAAGCACTGCTTACTGTTGTTGCAGATTCAAGGCCTCCGCAGTCAAACACACATACAATGGAAGGTAGAACATTTGTGGTTTAATTTTGAGATATCTGAAATTTAGATTAATGGCATCAATTAGCAGCTTGAAAGGTGGATTTGGTGTACAGGATCTTTCCATCTGGCCTTTTTGCAGTTTTGCAGGCTTTCTAGTATGCCCACCTGTGCCCTAGGATATCCTAATGTACATGGATGTGAAGATGGTTGGCTGAGGGGATATTTTCAGGAGTGGCAGAACTGGCTGTGAACGTGCATGTCTGGTCCAGCAGCCATACATTAAGCTCTGTGTGTGGTCTCCTAAATAACTATCAGGGCTGCTCGGAGAAATGTATGTGTACACCAACAGGAATACTGTAAAAACAGGCAGAATTTATTAAATTAATGAACACTCACTAAAAATATATTATTTCTAATATCTTCTAAAATCTAAAGACAAGTTGTCTAAAGTTACTGCAGCTTTAACTGCAGAGGCATGAGTTTGCACATATGGCTCAGGGAAATGTATGCATTGATATTTGCTTGTGTGTGCAGCGAGTCAATAACACTTCTTCAATTTTATTTTCTGGTCCTCCCCTTTTTGCAGCTTTATAAATGTGTTTCTGCCGGTCTTTCTTGATAATGCTTGCTGGCTTAGTTGCCAGTGAAAGCAATGCCTGCATCATTTTAGAACTTCAGCGATGTTGAATGTAATAATATAGTATACCATTACAAGTCTTCCAGGACAGGGAATAAATGTTTTAGAATAATTTGCTCTTAAAAGGGAATATTTTAGTGTTTTTAAGATTGAATTGCTTTATCTTCTTTCCTAATGTCTTTTTTGTTTGGTTGGTTTTTTTCCTGCCTCTGCTGTTGGGGATGAAGACAAAAAATAAAGATACCAAAGATAAAGAGAAACTGAACAGGCACAATTTTACAAATGGGACCTTCTCAGGAGTTATCCCGTGTATGGCCTGTGAAAAGGCCCTCCTAGGAAAGGAGTCACTGCAGTGCTCTCGTAAGTAGTTCGCCTGTGAACTTACAGTGCTCCAAATCCTGCTTTGAGATCCTGGTTCAGTGTGCTGTTTCAAAGAGAGACCTTGCCTAGATTTGGATATACCTCCTTTATGTAACGAGCTGAGGTTGTCAAGGGAGAGGGAGGAGAGATGGCAGCTGACAGCTTCAGGAGGGACCACAGCCATCTCCTAGCCCCAGCACGTTAGCCAAAAACTTCTTCCGAGCCAGGGGCTGTAACATCAAAGCATCTTTAGGGCTACTTTAGTAAGTGGACCTGGAGGAGGGAAGAAGGTGAAGCCTCAGAGTAACGTTTTCTGCATGCTGGGGACCCTGTTTGGTGCCAGGCTTTGAAACATGCCTTCTCTTTCAGATTGCAACGTGATTGTGCATAAGAGCTGCAAGGAGTGTGCTCCTGTGTGCACTAAGGTAACCTCCTATACCGCACCATTCATACTGGAGCGTATCTGCTTTCCAAGGGGTCTAGAAACACCATGAAGGAAGAAAGAAAGTACGCACAGCCTGCCCAGACCCTGTGTCTGTATGCAAAGGGCTGCAAGGGTGTCAAAATGTCCAATTTGAGCAACCCAGCAAGCACTATGCTTGAACAACAATTTTTAGAAGAAGGTGAAAAATGAGTTTAAAGAGATATTTCTATTTTTGAAGAGTTGCAAGCTCAAATTGTGAAATGGTGTGCGTGGAGGGATGCAAAAGGGATTAAAAAGAAAGGCTCCTCAAAACCGTAGATACCCTCTGTGTACAAGGCGGGATCACATGTCTTTGGAATAATGGAAAGCAGAAATGGAGGGGTGTTTGGGAAGTGACCAAGTCCATCTCCTCACCCTTGGGCAGGCTTACTTCTAGGTAACAGTTTGGGCAGATGTTTGTCTGACCTGTTCTGGAAAATCTCTGGAGGAGGAGATTCCACAGCCTGACTAGACAGTTGCTCCCAGTGTTCAGCTGCCACTGCAGACAGGGCAAAATCAGTACTAGAGTTGATGGATACTGCCTTCTTTTAAGTAGGAATACACACACAGTAAGGTTATAATGACAAAGACGTAATTTTCAAAAACAGATGTGTAACGCTTCTGCCCTTATGGAATAAAATGAGACTTGCAGAGAAGTAAGCCATAGAGATACAGGTCATTTTTTGAAGTAGTGGAGCATGTCTTTCTGGTGTAGCTGGGTTT
Source organism: Burhinus bistriatus (assembly GCA_013397275.1). Taxonomy (NCBI): domain Eukaryota; kingdom Metazoa; phylum Chordata; class Aves; order Charadriiformes; family Burhinidae; genus Burhinus; species Burhinus bistriatus. Next base: position 85,048 of record VYXH01002947.1, on the reverse strand, counting down.
TGTGTCATGGTGACTTGCAGGGAGAGTGTGTTTCCATACATACACTTCAGTGTAAACAAGTCTTAAACTGGACATAAATCAGTTATTTTTATTTATTTTGGTTATAGCTGTCACATCATAGCCTTGCACAAATTTCTGCCACCCTTAGGGCATTAGGATGGTTGAACGGGCAGTTTTAATTACTGGGGCTGGTGGGTTATTTGTCAACAGGAGACAAGAACTCCCACCACCCCCGACTCATCTCAACATGAATGAGGTGCAGAAAATTTTCACTGACCCACCTCAAGTGAAATGTATGCCTAAGCACAGCAGGCTTTGCTACAGGTTTTGCAGAAGTCCACTTTGGAAGGGGGATTGATTCTGCCTGTGACACCCAGGCTTCCTTAGGTAGTGCCCTGCCACAAATGCTTCAAGCTTATTTGAATATAAAGCCCTGAATGTAAACTCCTTTTCTTGCAGACTTCACAGGCAATACTTATATAGAGAAAGCAGAATGCTGTAACTCGGGGTCTTGGTTTACAATAAATAGATTCAGTTTTGTATTGTAGTACAAATAGCTAAATAGCATCATTCTGCTTTGAATATTGTTATCTACCAATAACTAACAAACTTGAATTTATTAGTTATTGGTAGAAATTAGGACCATAATTTAGGACCACCTTCTTGAAGCCCTTTTGTGTGATGATATATGGGAGTGAGTTACTGATGTGACTATTCAGTGTGTTACCAGCTATGATTTCATTACAATTGCATAAAATTCTTCTTTTTTCAGAAATCCCAGGAGAGGTACCATAATAAAAACAAACCCCAAGCTGGTGTAACAAGTAAGTTAGGAGGTGTAAACGTAGTGCTTCTAAGTTAAACCTCAGTTAAAAATCACAGGACTGACAACACGAACTTTCCTGTGGCATTTGTGTGTTTCTAGTTTTTGTTTCCGTATCTATAAGAAAGTGTGTATGTCTCTAATACAAGTCAGATTTTTTGAACAAATTACTGTTGAATTAACTCATCTTCTACTAAAATGAGTGGGAGGTTTACTACATTTTATTTTCAGTGAGAATGAAAATCAAAAGTAGTCAATTCTGTCTTGTGCTTTTGAGTATGTCATTTACCGTATGCACAAATATTTGGATCTCCCTATGTTCAGGTTGCAGTGTTGTGACATGTATGATTTCTTCTCAATAATATCCATGCCAGAGCTATTCTGCTTTGCCTACAGGCTTATCTTTATATTCTGTGGGACAGCATCACAGTCTTGTACCATGGCAAGCAGACATTCTTGATACCCAGCATAGGTCAATATGAACACCAGATAGTATTTCTCAGTATAAGTGTGCTGTTGATGATATACTCTATATTGTTTGTCAAAATGTTGTGTTGTGCCTTTGCCTCACAGATTCCCTGCCTGGAGACATTTCACAGACAGTGCTTTCCTCAGTGCATCCTTCTTCCTCTGTGCCTATCGGACTGTCTGCTGGAAGGAGGGAAGCCTCGCAACAGTCCTACTTCTTGTCCAAAAGTGTCCCCAGTGCCAGTTTTGAAAGGTAGAGGGCAGCTGCTGGGGGACTATGCTAAATACATCATTCAGCATTTCTGGGAAAATTGAAACCATTAAATAAATGTGGGATTTTTTTTCTTTTGTGTGCTGTAGAAGGTCTACGCCATTTTCTGAACAAGACTCTGAGACTAGCACCTGGAGGTCCAAGTCACGGTCTGAAGAGATGTTACAAGCATTAGGGACCTTTTCTTCAGTGGATCCTTTAATGATGGAAGGTGAGAAGTATTGCACGGATGTTGCATTTTATAACTTGTATTGGAAAGTGCAAAATAGAAAAACTCCTTATTTGATCCAGGAAGCCACTTCATCTGCTAAAAGAAGAGCACCTATTTTTGATAATTACATTTGTGACCCTTATTAAAGTGATAACAGACACATTAGTATTAAAATACAACTTTTCCTTTCTGCCTTGTAACCGACTCTTTGATAACTTCTAGAATATTTTTCTACGGTGTTACCATTTTAAAATAACAGGGATAAATGTATTTGGCATCCTTGCAGAACCAGAGCAGCAATATACTTTTCTTCTGCACTCATCTAATCATCTCCATTGACATTGCAAAACGTAAACCTGTATCACTTGTATTTCCTCAGTAGCCCCAAAATCTTACCTCCCACTCGTAAACTGCCCTCCTAAAATGGGTACATACCCTTGTGAAGTGAGTAGAAATAGGCTTTTTCTGTAGCTAGGTGTGACACTGAATTTCAAAGCTGAAGGGCATTCACTCACAAAAGATGGTGCAGATACCTCTCACTGGACATCTACTTTTGAAAATGTTGGATTTTATTTGTAAATTTGTCAAGTGTTTCTTCAAGCAAAGAAGTATAAAAAGGATTTAATCTGAGAAAAGAAGGATGGATTTTTTTATTCTCCTCTGCCGCTGGCACATTTGCATTTCAGCACTTTGATAATGATACTGACATCTGGCAAGCTTCTCTGTTGTAAAGTCACTGCCTGTGTTTGCAGAAGCCTTGTCTAAAGTTCATCCTTGTCATGTGTCCCTCTTACTATATGAATAGATCTGCATGTGCAAAGGGACTTCTCTTACTGTTCATATGCCTGGTGTTAATGAAACATTGCGTTTTTGTCATAGATGATGTGGATTTGTCTCAGTGGACTGATCTCCGCACAGAGGCACAAGAGTTTGAGGCAGAGTCCTGGAGTCTTGTTGTGGATCCAATGTTCTGTAGCAAGCAAGAAAAGGATGTCATCAAGAGGCAGGATGTCATTTTTGGTCAGTATTTCAAAGCTTCTTGTAGCTTTGAAAACAATTTGGTGTAGAAAATAGAGAGGGAACCTACGCATTTTTTGTCCAGAAGAATGAATGCTTCAACTCAGAATAATAAGAAGGTTCAAAGAACATTTTTGTCACAAATTACAATGTGTTCTAGAGCTAAGGAAATGGAGAATAGCGATTACCAGAGAGATGTCTGCCCTGTTCACAGAACAGTTGAGGTTGGAAGGGACCTCCTCCATTCCCCAGCTCAAGCAGTTGCAACCCCAGCTTGTTCGATGGGGTACAGTCGAGAGAACTGTGCCAGAGCCAGATAAATTAAGTCTTCCTACTGACATAATCTATTAGGTTTGAGGCTCACATAGAAAAAATGATTATGACTGTATATTTGAATGTTGCTGAAGTCTATCTCAGAAGAGGTGCAAAATGTTCATGTGATTACTATACTATGCTGTTTTCTTTTATACTGCAGAGCTGATGCAAACAGAAGTGCATCACATCCATACCCTGTTCATTATGTCTGAAATATTCAGGAAAGGTATGAAGGAAGAACTGCAGCTGGACCACAGCACAGTGGACAGAATATTCCCCTGCTTAGATGAGCTACTGGAGATGCACAGGCAATTCTTCTGCAGAATGAAGGAGAGACGGCAAGAATCGTGTGAGGCGGGGAGCGAACGTAATTTTGTCATCAGCAGAATTGGAGACATCCTTGTGCAGCAGGTACAGGCATCAGCTCTGTTAATCCTTTGCATACTTAAGGTTCCCAAATTAAACAGTTTATTGACTTTAAAAATTTTGTGGGCAAGAATACAGCTATGGTTGCCTCATAAAATTCAAAGACTGTCCCCTCCAGATTATTGCTTGGTGAAACAGCCATGAGAGAAGATCCATTACTGACAGGTAACTGTGATGAACATGGGATGAACTTATACCTATATGGTGCAAGTGACGAGGAAAGTGATGAACTTGGTCCTGTTCACAGTAGAGGGCTGCTGCCATCATACCATGGACTGCAAAAAATGGAAGCAAGGGATTCAGTTTTTTTAACAGCTGAGCAGAAGTGTGAAGAATTGACTGATGATGGAAAAGAAACTACCCATTCGTTTCTTGTAGCAATCTGGCATGGTGCATCTTGAATTGCTGCTCACTAGAGAAGGGGTGGTCACAGCGAGTTTATGGTGACCATAGAACAGCAAACTAACTGCTTGCTGGTCACACTTCAGTTCCTTAACAATCAGGAGAGTGTGGCTTTTCACCTTCAGTCAGTCAGTTTTCACTCCACTGAAATAAAGAAGCTGAACTGTTATCTTGTCTAGAAGCAGTGTGGAGATCAGACAAATGCAAATAAGCCTCAAAGGGATTGTGTTTGCAAAGAGGTGAAGGAAACACTATTATAATAATTGTTCTAGCTGTTACGGGCAAGACCGTAGTGGAGGTAGCTTGTGCTCTCTTCCAGCCTATGTTCCTCTTCTTGCTTCTAAAAACAGTTATCCCATTTTCATTCTGTAGTGACAGGCCCTGTTAATGAAATTCAGGGAACTTGGGAAACAAGTAGCATAAAAGTTCTGTATTTGTACAAAAGACATTAATTAAAGATACACGCTTTCCTGTTGGGTGCAATATTAAGCATAATTCACTTATTAATTTCTTCAGTTTTCAGAGGAAAATGCAACTAAAATGAAGAAAATATATGGAGAGTTTTGCAGCCATCAAAAAGAAGCTGTTAATCTCTTCAAAGAGTTGCAACAAAACAAGAAGTTCCAGAATTTTATTAAAGTAAGTTTACATCAGAACATGATCACTCTTGACAAAATGCGCAGGAAAAAGATGAAGTAGCTTTTACTTAGATTTAGGATTGAAATTATATTCCATAACTCACTTTTAATAAGTAATAAAAATGACAAAGTTTTTTCCTCCTTAACCAGTGAGCTGATAAATTACATTTTTCTTTCAAATTTTAGAAACCTTTGGCATCCAGTATGTATCACACACATGTTCCTGTTATGGTACACCTCATCCCTCAGGACAGCAACTGTTCCTTGGGGATGGTTCAGATAACCCAGCGTTTTGTTTTAGCTTATCCCAATGCATTTAGATCATATTTCTTATTAGTCAAGTGGTGGTATAATATGCATTTGCTACTTAAGGTATACATTTCTATCTGTGCAGCTGAGAAATAGTAACCTGTTGGCACGACGCCGAGGAATCCCAGAGTGCATTTTGCTTGTCACCCAGCGGATCACCAAATACCCTGTTCTGGTTGAAAGGATATTGCAATACTCAAAAGGTGAATAAAAGCTAAAGTGTTGCTTCATGTCTGGCATCCTAGCATGTTTCTAATGTAAGGAATACGCACTGCTACAGCATAACAAAAGATGAAATTCACTGCTCTGTAGAGAACCAGGGCGACGTAAATATGTACTGTTCAGGCAGATGTCACCTAAACAGGGTCTCTGGTGTATGTAGTCTTTGTCAAGGCTGGGCTGTGAAGATTTCCAGTATTTCAGCTGGGTAGGCCATAGAAGTCCAGAAGAGCGTACTTGTTTTAGGAAAAGATCTTGACTAGAGGATGGGAACTGATTCAGGCGTGCATCTGCACATTCTTTGAGTTAATTCTGGTGGAGTCTCTTGTAAGTAGGGCCAGGCAAACATTTCACAAATTACTCTCCAGTTTTTCAAACAAAGCATGTATGACCTCTGGAATTTTGTAGAGCATTTTAGAAATACTAATAACTTACAGATACTGCCACCCAAATGGGCAATAAATGAGCATTGTATAAAGTTGCATATCCAAATGCAAACCCTTTGTGCTTTCAAAGTTTTTTTTTTACGTAGCCAGAAGAGTAATATACTATATGATTTACTTAGCCAGTAAAACTTTTTAAATGCTAACAGCTCATAAATATGTCAGAAACTATTCAACATGTTGTTTTGACTAATAAATAAATAAATCTGATGTACATGCCATCTTTCAATAGGCAAGTCAAACAAAGGTAGATGCCTCTACTATCTCTAGTAAATTGATTGCCAGGTTCAAATTAAAATTAAATGTTTATGAATTTAAGCTTTGCATCATGTTGATTTTTCTCAGGAAGTAAGGAATGATATGTTCTCTGGAATATGCTGACTACTATCATTTTTACTTTTTTTTTTATACAGAAGGAACAGAAGAACGTAAAGACCTGTGCAAAGCCCTTCATCTAATTAAGGACATGATTGCAGCAGTAGATTTGAAAGTGAATGAATATGAGAAAAAGCAAAAGCTATTGGAAATTCTCGGTAGAACTGAAAACAAAACATACACAAAGATGAAAAATGGCCATGTTTTTAGGAAGCAAGACTTGATGAGGAAAGAGAGGATACTTCTTCATGAAGGTTTAGTGTACTGGAAGACAGCAACTGGTCGTTTCAAAGGTATTCCATCCAAGCAGTGAAGTCCTTTAACTCTTTATTTGCAAATGACATATGAAGATTGTTTGGTTTAAGAATGAAAATACTTCATTATGCTGTATTGCAAACACAAATTTCTGAGGTAATAGTATTGAGAATATGCCACTAATTGCTAGAAGAGTTGTTCAAGAAGCTGCCATGGTTTGTGGGTAATCCACTGTATATCTGGGTATGAAGACAAGTTCACATACAAAACCACCAGCTGCATATCTTTTTAAAGATAAAAGAAGAAATTAACAATAATTGCATTTTTTTCCTTTTCTCATTTTAAGACACCTTAGCTCTCCTTCTAACTGATGTGCTACTGTTCTTACAAGAAAAAGATCAAAAATACATCTTTGCAGCTGTTGTAAGTATATTATTAATGTTTGAATATACACATGCCCTTTTATTTGTATATTTCTTGAAAATTAGGTCCTTTCCTAGGTTATTCCCCCATAATGTGGTTTTGGTTTTTTTTGTTTCTAAAATCCTGGAAGGGCATTCAGAACAGTAATATGCCAGTATTTGGAAAATGAAGTTTATTTTCAGAAAAGGATGAAGGTAACAGACTAATATTTTTAGTGTCACGACTCATCTGATTATGAAGGCAGAAAGTAGAACAGGCTCTTTCAATTATCTAAAATAACTTTTTTTAACTTCTGGTTCTGTAAAACAAAACAGAAGAATAATTTTAACTGCAAATGTAGTAGTAAACAGGCATAAAATATATGAAAGGTCATGGAGAGAAGTTCCCAAACTATATAAATATAAAAATCATATGGATACTGTGCCTCAGTGTCATTGAGCCTCTTTATAGCACATACCCAGTGCTTTACTTGTTCATGAATATGATAATGTGTTTTTAAAAATAGTTTAAAAAGATGTCTGAATACTCAAAACTTGCAGCCTCTTAAACCTGGTGAGAACATACATAGTTTGACTATACCAGGACTAGAATTTGTCCAATTAATTGAAAAATTGTGCTCTTCTAAAAGTGTGATGTTTTTTAAGAGTAATTGATTATTTCCATGTGCTGTGTCTGTTTCCCCAGGACCAGAAGCCTTCCGTTATCTCCCTTCAGAGGCTCATAGTAAGAGAAGTGGCCAATGAAGAAAGGGGGATGTTTCTGATTAGCGCTTCATCTGCAGGGCCTGAGATGTATGAGGTTCATACCAACTCCAAAGAGGAACGTAACAACTGGATGAGGCATATTCAAGATGCAGTGGAAAGGTAGAGGAAAAAGCTTTTGGTTTTCGTCCTCGCAGTCCAAAGCAGATGGGAGGTCAGTGGGATATTCGTGGCAGCGTGCTCTCTGTTCTGCATTGCACTGGATCCATCCTGTGAGGTTGGGTTTTCCTCTGAGCTCAGGATTCACAGACTCCAAAACCTCACCATCAATTCTGCCAAACTTCCCGTGTTACTTCTGGTTTCACATTGAATCAGTAGACCCTTCCCACTCCCCATTAGATGTCCTTACCAGACGTTGTAAGCATCCCTCACCTTTGCCTTTGGCACTGCATGCATTCTAGAGTCTTGCAGGTGTCCATACAACTATTTTGGGGAAATCCCCAATCATGCCTGTTATCTTGGTATCAGCTCCTTAAGAATGGTAGGGAAATCATTGCTCCTCACGGAGCCCAAGCTTATGCTCAGCACAGCAAACCTGTGTGAGGGCCAGCCACCCATTTGCTGCACGATTGCAGCCATACCAGAATTAAAAGGAATCTTTCAGTCTGGTTTATGTCCAGTTACTGCTTTTTAAAGAAGCAGACAAATGGTATGCTTCTGGATTGTAGCAGAAGTTGGTGCTGATGTTGTGTTCTGTTTATTATGAACACAACACTACTGAAGATGAATACATGATATGCAGATTTTGCTCTTTCCACCTTCATTTGTCTTTCAACTTTGAAGTTGTCCAGAGGAAGAAGAAGAAGGAAAAATGAGTGAATCTGATGAGGACAGACGTATTGCTGAGGCTAAAGCATCCAGAATTCAGAAATGTCAAGGTATGGTACCTTTCCTGCCACTCTGAGAGCTCTTGCTTTCTGAGAGTTCAGGAGGAATGAATCACGTGCCCATACTGGCTGGTGGGTTCAGAGTGGCTTGATAGTCAGAGTCACAGCAGAGAAAGCTGGGGTGGTGTGATGGTATAATGTGAGTTTATTGAAAGAGAACCTTTTTTTTTCCAAACACTTTATACTTTTGTGACATTACCGAGAGTAAAAAAAGAAAAAGAAAAATGGATGCCTTCAGAATAAACACTGAATTTCCCAGATTAGCATCAGGGCCAGGTAGTTCCATGTTTATGAAAATACCTCAAATCTTCAGTAATTGTGTGGTTTTGTGATTGTTTATGGCATTTCATCCTTTGTTGCTATTACTTTTACCTAAAAACGTAGCTGATAGGGACAAATTCTGCTTCCTTGGTTCCCCTACACCTACCTTCCACATCTTTATACTCCTGCAAGGACAGAAATTCCAGCAATGTCCTTACTGTAGAGAGCCACAGGGAAGGGCATCCTCTGCTGAGTCTAGGTGTTCTTTGACATTGAAGCACAGGATCAGTGCATCTTCTGGCTGCCTGAGCCAAGTGCTTTTCCAGCATTGATCACTGTGAGTGCAAAAGGAGGTAGCTGAGGGCCCCAGAGCACAGCCAAGGCCACCTTGTCAGGGTAGGGCACTGGCCTGGCTCTCTGCCAAGGTCTGTGCCAGCTTTCATTAGGACAAACTATGGGATGAATTTGGTTCCTGGCCACTTAAAAAAAGTCTAGCCCAAGTTAGCAATGTCTATGTGGCATAAGGATTAGAAGGGTGAATGGGGAACGTGCTTTGCCTCCAGGATAAAAAATATTATTATGGTGTTCAATTTTGGTTGGCAGAATCACTGAGTAACCAGGACCAGCAGATCTGTAGTTATTTGGAAGAGAAGTTGCATATCTACGCAGAACTGGGAGATATGAGCGGGTTTGAGGATGTTCATGTAGAACCTCATCTCCTTATCAAACCTGATTCTGGAGAAACTCCACAGGCTGCATCATTGCTGGCAGCAGCACTCAGAGAAGGTAAGTTTGCACGGGAAGAGTGGACTGCTGACTCTTCACATGGGCAGATAATTCAAGGTAACAAAGTGCTGTGTTGCCTTGTGCTGCAATTCTGTCAAGTCTCAAGAACTGGCAGTGTCAAAACTTGGCAAAGAGCATTGAAGAGAAGTCTTTCAAGTTTATACTTGTCAGATGCATGAGATGGTACCTGCCAGATTGTAAGATAAGGGGTATGTTTAGTGTAAAACATCGTATGTAAGCAGGCAGGGACACGGTGTTATGTTGCACCTGAGGATTGTTTCCTTAGCTGTTCTCCTTGCAGTACAGCCCTGTGAAGCAGATCACAGGACGCAGTATGATATTGCATCTGGTTCCTGACCTTCACCTACCTTGGTTGATTTGATGACAGGTCAGAATCATGTAGAGTCATACACAGACCAAACTGCAGATGATCTTGGCAGATCTGCCAAGAAACACCTTCCAGAATTGCTGTAGGAGCATTTTTTGCATACTGTCTAACAGAGAGATAATAGCCTCGTGCTACCTACAGTGCTGTCCTTCGAATGAAGGAAGGGAATGGTATTTGTGGATACCTTGCTAGTTGGAAGTTCAGCTAAACTCCTGCTAAACTCAGCTGAGAAGAGTCCTGGTAAACTGAGCCATATCCACCATAGGCCATATGCTCTTTGAGAAGGACTACAAGATTTTAGCATCACCTAAATTGAGAGCTGTGGACTAATAACCACATTTCAACTGATAAAGCAGCGAAGGTTCGTCTCCATCATCATTATGAAGTCAGAGAGCATTTTATTGATAAAATTGATAAAACCTGGGTAGGGAATATACATCAGTGATGCAATAGTAAATGTCATTTTGGCTAAAATAGCAGCCTATAATTACACACCTTAGTCTGCCTTTTCACTTTCTCTCATGCTAATGGTGATGTTGATGATGTCTTGGATTTTGGGACTCTTCAGCACCCAGTACGGAATTTACAATTGCTTATACTGTAGGCAATTTGTGGGGATCATTTTCGAGAAGAGAAATACTAAGTCCCTGAGCTAATAGCAGATTCTATAGGAATAAAGCATTGCTCACAGTAAAGGAGGATAGAATTAGGGAGTGCTTAAGCAAATTGGATATACACAAATCCATGAGATGAGACGGGATAAATCCAAGGCTGCTCAGGGAGCTGGCCAATGTCATTGTGAGGCTGTTTTCTATCATCTTTGAAAGGTCACAGTGATCAGGAGAGGTTCCTGATGACTTGAAGAAGGCAAGCATCACAACCCTCTTCAAGAAGGAATATATAGGGAACTACAAAATAGCCTCACTGCCGTCTCTGAGATGGTGTTAGAGCCGATCCTCCTGGAAGCCATTTCCAAGAACATGAAGGACAAGAAGGTGACTGGGAATAGCCAGAATGGATTCACCAAGGGCAAATTGTATCTGACCAACCTGATGGGTTTTATGATGAGAGGAGAGCAGTACGTGCTGTTTACCTGGACATCTGCAAGGTCTTCGACACTGTCTGCACTGGCTGTAGTATCCTTACAGCTGAATTGGTGAGATGTGGACTGCCCAACTGGGTGGAAAATTGGCTGGACTGCTGGGCTGAAAGGATTGTGATCAGTGATATGATGTTCAGCTGGCAACATGTTATTAGGGGATTCCTTAGGATTGGATCCTGAGACCAATACTCTTCAACATATTTATTAATGAAGTTAATCAAGAGATTGAGTACTCTGCTAGCAAATTCATGGCTTTCACCAAACAAAGCAGGATGGTCAATGTGCTGGAGAGACCTATACAGATTGGGAAGATGGGCTAAGAGAAACCCCTAGAAGTTCGACAAAGACAAGTGCAAAGTCCTGCATCTGGGATGGAGTAATCCTATGTGTTGGTACAGGCTGGATGCTGACTAGATAGAAAATAGCTTTGCAGAAATGGGCCTGGGAGTCCTACTCAACAGCAGGCTGACCGTGAGGCAGCAATGTGCCNAAAGGAGGATAGAATTAGGGAGTGCTTAAGCAAATTGGATATACACAAATCCATGAGATGAGACGGGATAAATCCAAGGCTGCTCAGGGAGCTGGCCAATGTCATTGTGAGGCTGTTTTCTATCATCTTTGAAAGGTCACAGTGATCAGGAGAGGTTCCTGATGACTTGAAGAAGGCAAGCATCACAACCCTCTTCAAGAAGGAATATATAGGGAACTACAAAATAGCCTCACTGCCGTCTCTGAGATGGTGTTAGAGCCGATCCTCCTGGAAGCCATTTCCAAGAACATGAAGGACAAGAAGGTGACTGGGAATAGCCAGAATGGATTCACCAAGGGCAAATTGTATCTGACCAACCTGATGGGTTTTATGATGAGAGGAGAGCAGTACGTGCTGTTTACCTGGACATCTGCAAGGTCTTCGACACTGTCTGCACTGGCTGTAGTATCCTTACAGCTGAATTGGTGAGATGTGGACTGCCCAACNAGCAAAGGGCAGCAAGGTGATTAGGGGGCTGGAGCATATGACATCTGAGGAGAGGCTGTTCAGCCTTGAGAGAAGAAGGCTTGGTGGGATCTCATTGCTGTCCTCAGCTGCCTAACAGGAGGATACAGAGAAGCCAGATTTTTTGGAGAGGTGCATGNGGCTGAAAGGATTGTGATCAGTGATATGATGTTCAGCTGGCAACATGTTATTAGGGGATTCCTTAGGATTGGATCCTGAGACCAATACTCTTCAACATATTTATTAATGAAGTTAATCAAGAGATTGAGTACTCTGCTAGCAAATTCATGGCTTTCACCAAACAAAGCAGGATGGTCAATGTGCTGGAGAGACCTATACAGATTGGGAAGATGGGCTAAGAGAAACCCCTAGAAGTTCGNAACAGGTTGCCCAAAGAGGCTGTGAAGTCTCCATCTTAGGAGATGTTAGAAGCTTGTCTGTGCAAAGCTCTGAGCAGCCCAGTTTAGTTCAGCCAGCTTTGAGTAGGGCGTTGGACTAGATAACCTCTGAAAGTCCCTTCCAAGCTAAATTATTCTATGATTCTGTGTCATTGATTTATGCATTAAGGAGCAATTTAAGGGACCTCTGTAATTCTGCATGTTTTCCTCTGTAGTTGAAAGTCTCCATGTTGCTGTAACGACATCACAAGTGAGTGAAACAGACAGATCACCAGAGGAAAGTGTTGAGGAATTACGTGTGAAGCACAGATTTAGTGCCAGTGAAATCTTGGAATTTGTTCCTGGTGGTGAGTAAAATTTGATGCTTTTACATATTCAGAGTGCTAAAAAAGTTGATACTGGATTGTTTTTTTGGAAAGCTTTCTCAGTCTATGGCAGGATCAATAGAAAATAATGTAATAAAAGTTGTCTTTGGGCAAATGCTCAGATAATGTAAATTGTCATGTAACTTCATTGAAGTAAATGGATGGTTTGCATCCACTGCACCTTTTCTGTAGTACATGCCTACAATCAGCAATATTGAGTCAGATTTGCATATCCCCATACACTTTCTTGTCATTGTTGCTCAGCAGCAAATCTATATTGCAGTAGAGGTCATTTCCCAAGTCAGCCAATTTTTGTCAGAAGGCCTGAAAACCAGGACTGACATTTCAGTAAGTTCAACTGTAAAAGGCAGTGTGGATTTCTTGCAACAAAAATGCAAATAAAGTCCTGTAAAAAACATTGCTGCAAAGCATTTTTAGTGATATGGCTATACTTATCTCCAAACTTTCTTAAGTGAAACCCTGCTAATTTTTAAGGTAGGAAAACTGGATTTTCCCACTTGTGCCATCCTGGCTTCCAAATTTGTTTTTCCCTAGTGTAGAATCCATTCTGTAACTCCACATTACATAAATCTCTATTTTCAGTGTCCTGTAAGGAGCTGTGAAAAAGTGTGCCCTTTGTTTCTCTAGTCAGAATATGCTTTGATACTTTTATCTTGCATTTTATTGGGGCTTTACTTGTTAGATGCAGAAATAAAAGAAGCTGAAGAATCATCTGAAGTTGATCTCAGTGTTGAAAAGGAAATGGCAGATTCCAATCTAGAGGATAAGGTATTGTAACTGATTTTTCTTCCTGTGTTGCATGTACCACTCTGGACACTGGGAATGTAAATGGTGTCCAAATTTTTATGGGGTATCTAAAGACTGTTGTAAAACACAAAGCATGGGATAGGCACATTTCACCCAAATCCAGATGATCCAATCTAATAGAGGTCACTGCAATTAATAATGAATTTTAAAAATGCAATCATAACCAATCCAAAAGCAGAACAGTTTTCCTACCAGGCTTACAGATCAGTGGGTTGTAATAACAGCCACAGTATTTTCGTACGGCTTGTATGGGCCACTTTAGAACCTGGTTCTCTGCTTTCATCATTCAACACATCCATCTCTACGGAGCTGACAATAGTATTCCCTCTACTCCCCGCCTCCTATTCACAGGATGATGAAAGTCTCCTGCAATGACAGAGCTAATGCAAGGAAGACATGCATTGGAAGAACTTCGTCCTGAGAACAAGCACATAAAATACATCAGCTTGCTTCAGAATTTTGAATTAAAACAAAGTGGAGCAATTAGGGAACAGAAGAGTAACTGCCCCTTTTTCAAAGTGCTGTAACTCATAAGCAAATCTGGGGGAAAAGCAGAATCAACAGTCAGTTCTGGGCAAAATTAGGAATGGCAACTTTCATGTAGCAGCAGACTGTTAGAGTAAGAGCAGTGTGAATTACTGTGTGGAAATAAAGTGAACTGTAATTATGGAGTCCTTAGGTGGAGAAGCAGGACAACAAAAGGAATAAGGAGGAGAGACGAGAACAGAAGATACGTGACTTGAAATGGAAAGCGAAGTTTGCTAGAAAAGGAGATACTTAGTATTAGCATAGTGTGTTTGTGTCAGATCTGAAAGAGGGCTTGTGTGCCTGAAACCTTGGAGGTTTTTTTCTAGCTATTTCTGGAAGACTTTTGGTAATACACTAATCTCCTTATAACCTTGCCTTATGTTCGGCTGTAGGTCATCTTACTTACCAGACTGCTGTGTTAGAAGGGAGTAGAAAAGAGAGTGTGTGTGGAAAAAACGGGATGAAAACAAAAGTCCAAGTGAGGGACCACAGAAGCTAGGTGAGGGGAAATAAAATAATCTAATAGCAGATAGAGGGGCTCATATCTAGCCCATTAAAAGTTCCAGTAGCTCCACATGAAAACATTGCTATTGGAATTATAGAGGAGACAGAGCCAGGCTTTTCTGAAGATGTGCACAGCAAAAGGATGAGCATCCAAGATTACAAGGGGGAAATTCTGACTGTATATAAGGAAAAAAAGTCACCACGTGGGTGATCAAGCAGAACAGGTTGTCCAGAGGGGTTGTGGGGCTCTGCTTTGAGCCCTGCTTTGAGCTACAGCCGGACTAGAGGGATCTGCAGCAAACTCTTCTACCCTAAGTTATTTTTCTGTTCTGGCCTGTAATTTGAGCAAGACTCACGTCACATCTTATGGTGTCAGAATTAGACTTACCAGGAGGTGGCAGAACGAGCAAACAAAACAGACAAGGCAAGGACTTTCAAAGGAGGAGAATCTTCTTTCTGTCGCTGAGTGTGCAGTCCTGGGGTGGCAGCACCGGGCTCAGGCCAGCTAGCCTGGAAACCAAGAGCCGGACAACTGGAGTGAAAGCCCCCAGCTCAGGGGTTAGATGCTGACCAAGCATCAGAAGGACGAGCGTTGCCAGTGGAACACGTGGGGTCCTAAGTGGGCAGCTGTGAGAGGTGGTCCCCATCTCATCCCCCCTGCTTCTGCCTTGTAATTGCATCTCCAGGGGGTTGTCTGAGGCACTGTGCACAGAGCCTGCCCTGGGATCTGACTGTTGTCATCTCCACTGCTGCTCATGGCTCTGAACCAAGATGCTAGGGAAGAGTGGCAGGGAGGTAGCGGTGGCCCGCGACACAGGTTAAAGAGCTGAATGTGCTGCTTTGGACCTAGCTGGACTTACAGGGCTTGTGCTGAAGCTGTAGTGGTGCAGCTGCAGTGCTGCTGTCACCCTGGTTAGCTCAACGAAACCTGCCTTGGGCTCATCCCCCAGCGCTCAAGTGGCGCTACAGTGAGGAGACCACAGGCACTTGGGCTGGCCTCTTGCTACCCCTTGGTGATGCCAAAGCCGCCTAAGCCTTCAGTCCCCCTGTACACCTCCTTTATTAAATTTGAAAGGCCTTCAAAAACTGAAAGAAACCCCA
>VYXH01002947.1:51899-65360 GCA_013397275.1 Burhinus bistriatus | reverse complement strand
CTAGAGCTACAGATTGGAAGGGGGAGGGGGTGGAGCAGGGGGGATGGGTGTCCAGTGAAGGGCCACAAAGATGTTTGAGGGACTGGAGCATCTCTCCTATGAGGAAAGGCTTAGACTGTGCAACCTGGAGAAGAAAAGGCTCATGGGAGTTCTTATTAATGTGTATAAATACCTAAATGGAGAGTGTAAAGAGGATCGAGCAAGGCTCTTTTCAGTGGTGCCCAGTGACAGGACCAGAGGCAATGGGCACAAACAGAGGGAACAGGAGGTTCCCTCTGAACATCAGGAAACACTTCTTTACTGTGAGGGTGACCAAGCACTGGCACAGGTTATCCAGAGAGGTTGTGGAGTCTCCATTCTTGGAGATATTCAAAAGCTGTCTGGACATGGTCCTGGGCAACTTGCTCTAGGTTGTCCCTGCTTGAGCAGAGGGGTTGGACCACATGACCTCCAGAGGTGCCTTCCAACCTCAACCATTCAGTGATTTTAAGCTGGGTGCCCTACAGTAGCCAAACTCATACCAATGGGTATTAAATTCAGGAGATGGAAAGTGTGAGAATCTGTTTTATTCTGCTTTGCTGCCATGTTTGCAAGATACATTGTGTTTTCTGCCTCTTGTAGGAAAGCTAAATTATTGTAATGCTTGAGACAGATAAAGCTTTTAGTGAAGTCTTTGGCTGCTGTGCTTGTTCCTGGACAACAGCACTGTCTCCAATGAGGAACAGTGGCTGCTCCAGGAGTGGAAAACACCAGGCTCCCATGAACGCCATGTGTCAGGTCCTGCTGTCCTGCTCCTCTGAAACAAGCAGTGCCTTAGAGGGAGAGGTTGGTGTGTGGCTCCGTCCCTGACAGTGTAATTCCTTGGAAATGGTCATTATTAGGGGATGCAATTTAAAGTAGCTCTGAAGCTGCTTAAGCATTAAATACTAAAAATTATTAACTTTTTGTTGAGGGTGAAGGGTAAAGGCTGAGTCTGAACTCAGCTGTCTGGGTGCTTACCAGCAAGGTGGGACCTGGCCTCTAGTCCCTGCCTCAGTGGGTCTGGTCTTGATTTCCATTACTGTTCAGTAAACCACCTGAAAATCAAAACATTTTGCCTGGCTTTTGCATACATTGAAAGCTCACTGACCTGAACATCTTTTTTTCCCCCCAAGTTTTCGTTTTCACAAGAAAATCTGTAGAGCCTTTCTTCAGGCCGTCACATCCCTAGTTTTTCAGCTGACAAGTGACCCATAACGGGCAGTGACCATTTGGTGTCTGAGCCTGTGCCTGCATGACGGGGTGAAGGATTGGCCTCTGACCTCCCCCTTTTCATCCAGCTTTTGTGAACATCGTGCGAACATGACTTACCCATATATGCTTGCCCAGCCCAAACAATGAAGGCACTTCATAACTAGTATAGCTTGTGGTACAATTTTGACTTGTTTGGCGGTGCTTAAAAAGTGGATGATAAAACCAAAACTGAACTTGCCCATCATTTTTAATGGGTGGGACTTGTGAAATCTTTTGAGGAGAGGAAGTCGAAGGACGATGATAGCCTGATGCAGGGATGGCCAGGATCGCACAGACAGAGAGGCAAAATAATGAAATGCTGAGTGTCAAAGAGTAGTGGTTCTTGATCTAATACTTCATATGAAAGTCTACTTGTATTTTTATTTCAAGTAAACTACATGGCTTTGGAGGCATTCCAGGCCTTGGGATTGTCTTTGTCCTGCGTTTTCCAGTACCATACTCCTTACAGCAGCAGAGTTGGCTGAGTGGTTGCCAGTCAGCCAGTATTCCCAGCCCACTGCTTTTGCCATTACACTGAACCTAGCTAGTTTTGGCTGCCAAGCATTGCAATAGCTCACATTGCTACTCCTGCTTTTTTGTGAGCTCAGCCTTGAAAAACACCTAGAGGCAGGGAGTCTTTGCAGGAGTTGCATTTTCAGCCCCTGGGAACCATGGCCACTTGCTGAATGCCATTTGCCATCTGCAGTTTTGACTACTGCCGTCCTGTTCTCTATGATTACCTATGTGAGGTATAGTGTTATTTTTGGATTGCAGTGTACACAGATTTACATATGTGAAGTGGTACCTCATTGAGCAATGGGGCAAAATATTAACACCCTGGAAGGAGTCAGCAGCGCTCAGTGCATCCCCGGTAGTGGCCCTTTGTTACTTGCTGTTTTGCAATTATTACTGACTTTTCCTGTGTTTTGAGGGGAGCTAGGTTACTAGGTGTACTAGGTTATTGCTTTTTATTCCTGAACACACATCCAATTTAACATATTCTGGGAAATTAGGCGACTATTTGCTATGAATCCCCATTCTGTCTGGCAGTTAATTTTACGTATTCTGGTATAAGGATTCTTCAGGACAATGGTCGTAGTCATATGGTTTAGTTTTAGGTAGTCCTGCAAGGATCTTTATGGGTCCCTTCCAACTCGAGATATTCTGTGATTCTATGATTCTGGTGCTGGACAAAGGTGAAAATGCTGTTCTCTGTTTTTTCTTTCCCCTTCTGCAGATAATGGGACATAATCAATCGGACAGCTTAAGTGGTGAAAATACATTCTACTTAAATGAAGCTCTAGTGTGTGTGTCTCTAAGCAGTCTCAACAGATCAGGTTCTTCTTTCGTTTATGAGGATGGTGTGTATGGGCTGAACATCTCAAATTCTGATACAGCAAGGACTAGTGAAAATCAGGTGGACCTCAAAATGGACACTTCTTGTCAGCCAACATTAACCAGTGCACTGTGGAAATCCACTGGTCCTTACCAGCAGATGTCTTTTTCCTGCAAAAGCAACAAGGATGCCTTTAATGATGGTAATTAACACTTTATTTAATTAACAAGTAGTATGGGCTGTTTGCCACCTCTCAGAATGAATAGTCCTAGGTATGAAGACAGCTTGGTAGCAGTGGAAGCAATAGATTTTGCTAAAACAATTGCATCCCACTTCGCAAGCTTGTTGAGGGTAGGTGAGAAAATAAGCAGAACAGAAATGCAGAAAACTCTTGGAAAAAAGCCCTGTTTGTGTCTGCATAACAGTACTCAGAATGTTGTTCTCTCCAAATCTTTTTCCAGTGCTTTTTTGACTTGTTTTTTTTTTCGAGCTGAAGTTACTCTTGCTGTTTCAAGTGCATTTTATTGGCTGTTTTAGAACATATGTGCCTTAGTTGATGATTTCTAATTAGAATAACTTTTAGACCAGTGCCCAAGCTCCCGTTTTTCTGGAGCTGGCAGTGCAGGATGACTTCTGTCCTCACACCAGCTGTATGCAGGTCAGGTGACAGCAAAGACCAGTGGGCAGCAGGATCAGAAGTTGAAAACATAGACAGGTATAATGGTTTTTAATTGTCTTAGGTCAAATCTTGAAGTTGTTCAAATAAAAAAGTCCTTGATTAAAGAACTGCTCCTTAGTACTCCTTGTAATATATTAAGTAGGCATCCACTACAGCCTTACTAGTCCTTGATATGTGGATTGCCAAAATAGCATTTTATAATCAAATGTAGGGCAGGCTAGTCTCATCACCAGAATCAGCAAACCAAGCTGATTAGTAAAAGAGATTAATATTTCTAAAAATGCCTAAATAATTAGCCTGGTGAAACTTGTTCTAGTTTGACTGAAGTTGTCATTTTAGTAATAGGTTAGCTAAGTTAGTGCAAATTTGAAAAGGAATACATATGTGGGTTTAAACCTCTCAAAAGTGGATTAGCTTGCACTGGCAAACGTTCAGATGCAAGCTAACCAGGGTACTTTCTATTGAGCCCACATGAGAGCGTCTGGTTTAATTAAACTGGCTTGTACCAGTTTAATTGCACTGATTCTGAGATAAGCTGGTGGAGCTTCTGTAGGCAAAGATGCCCTTCACCTACAATGGGCCAGCTTTGTGTTCAGCTGCTGTCGCTGCATCTTGTGTAGACATCCTTATTTTGCCCTGGTAACAGGGCACCAGTCCAGTCCCAGCAGCTTGGGGACCAGCACTGGCTACAAAGCCTGCCCAAAAGGCAGTCTCTCTGGCTAAGTCGTGTCTGTTGCTGCCCTGATAGAGTCACAAGGCGCCCTTGGCAAAGCAGTGCAGCAAATCCTTGCAGCATCCTGATGGTGCAGATGGTTGTGCAAAGCCCCCCGGCGCATTGCTAGAGCAGGCAGGGCTGGGAGTCTCCCCCCAGAGAGATGTGCCATCACATTCCACAGTTGCATTTGTGATTCGGAGGGTGACAAGTATTTTATGCTCTGATCGTGCAGTGCATGATTCTGCATGATTCAGACTT
Source organism: Burhinus bistriatus (assembly GCA_013397275.1). Classification (NCBI taxonomy): domain Eukaryota; kingdom Metazoa; phylum Chordata; class Aves; order Charadriiformes; family Burhinidae; genus Burhinus; species Burhinus bistriatus. The sequence goes on along the minus strand of VYXH01002947.1, from coordinate 61,100 downwards.
GCTTTTGCCATGCATCAGGAGCCACTGTATAGGGAGTGGGGAATGAGAAGAACGCTAAACTTCCCCCTGAAAGACAGATGGCATCTGAAGCCACAGCAAATGGCTCTGCACATGGAAATGAAGTAAATCACTTGTTCCTAAGCAATGTGCATCAAGCTAAGCAGTACGAAAGTTTCATACAAGGAAGCTGATTTCCTTTTTGTTGGGTTTTCTTGGCTGTGCTTTTTTCCCCAGAGAGTTTAGCAGACTTTAAGATCTCTGACCTTGTGCCTCCATTTCCTGACACCTCTGCAGGATATAGTCAGTTCTGATCACTGTGAAGGAAAACCAACAGAGATGCAATGACAGAAAGGCTAGAAAGAATTTGAAAGTTACCTGAAACTTTTAATATTTTCATGTGGATGAATGTTATATGACATTTTCCTGCATTTTTGAACCAGCTCTATGTATAAAGTCTCATAATCATCTTTCAAAAAACATTCTTAAATAGTAAGTCAAAATAGAACTAAGAAACAAATACTGAGTATGGTTTACTGGAAATAGCCATGTACCAGATACATACATGGCCAGACCTTGGAGATAGTAAATTTTGTGTGTAAACAAAAGGAATTTCTTGGTTTTGATTAATTTTCCTAGAATTATTAAGCATCCTGTAAGAACTCTGGTTTGTCAAAAAACCCTTAAATTATTTAATGAGAAGCACCACCTGAACATGTTGTCAAGGAGTTAATCATGCTGCATTCTACCGTATGTTAAGTACTACGCAATTTAGCTTCATAAATATGCCCAAATGGAAAATGCTACAGTCCTCCAAGTGCCTAATTTTCCATTCATATTTTCTAAGGTAAGACGTAAGTCTCTTCACACAGCTAGCATCATGATTATATATCATTGTTTTATGTGTATGGGAGGGAACTTCACTAAAGACCTTGGGGCAAGTTCCCACAAAGCTGAAACTGGCACAAGTACACTCGCTAGAAAAGGTGTGTCAGTCAACAGGAGGAAAATATGATTGAAAGAAAAATGTGTTAATGCTTTACGCTAATGGTTATGAAATTATCTGCATGAAAGAAGACAAGTACTTTGGCTAATTAGGAATCAGGGGAAGTATAGGTTTTTGTGTCAGACTAGACTGAGAACTGAATAAATTACTCTTGCATTTAATTGACATGTCAGATTAACTAGCCGAAGTGATGCCTAAGGATTTACCTATAGATCCACCTCTTTGATTTCAGGAATCAGTGCAATTTTAATTCTTTTAAGCTTTGAAGAGAACAGCATTGTTCGCTGCTACTGCATTTCATTTTTTTTTATTCAGATGTTGTAGCTACAGGAATAGAGTTGAAAACTGATAGATCTGGAAAACTGCACTGGAACTTGATTGTGGGAGTTCTGTTTTTTTTCCCCAGACACTTGCAGTGTTAGCATGAAGGATCTTTATGCATGATGTAGTGAAAAATATAGTTTAAATCTTTATGGGGAACATAGAAAAACCTGTGATCTCCATAAACATCCAAATGCAAAACCAGGGAGCAAAAATAGGGCTGTATTTGACTAATGTGATTTTAATCTTTTTTAAAGGACAGAAATTTGTACATATATGCATATAAGTAAATAAGATTGATTTTGGCAAAACAATCCATTTATAGTGGTTTTCATCAAAGAAAGTAGTTTCTACAGATGTAAAATATTTAATTTGCAATAGAAAAAGCAAAAGCCCCAGAAACAATGCGTAGTATCCTGTAACTCCATTTTTTCCCCTAATTCTTCATAAGAAATTCCCTCCCTATTCCTTAAGGAAGGTTCTGCTAATGGTGATTGTTGTATTGAACCTGTTCTTAAAACTGCAGATGAGTTTCATTTTGTTTCGTTTCCCGTTGGTAATTGAGATGAGGTTTGGAACAACATGTTATTTTTTGGCTACCTTAACATCAGTTATGGCCTAATGACATTGCATAAAAGTACCTGCATATGTTTGCACCAGGGGGGTTGAGGAGGGTGCTGTATGGGCCTGGCTCTTTTTTTATATTTGTGTAAGATGAATTTGTTGCAGTCAGAAGAGGTATACAATGTAAAGCTGATGCAACTGTGATAAAAACCAGGTGAAATGAGCTTTGCACTACAGTGTTAAAAAGCCATCTGAAGACGTATAAGCTGTTTCCCCTTGGTTCTAAGTCAGCATAGGATTTTGGCAAGGGGCAAAGCTCAGTAAGTCAGAGCCTTATTCAGATAGGCATAGCTACTGCTGCCAGTGCTGGAGGTGGTTAATGGGATCCTGTATTGAGGACTTTGTTGAATAAGATCGCTTTCATTGCTCAGAACCTGTTAAATAATGACTAACTCCCACAAAAAAAGTCATCACAGTTCTGCATATGTGACCATTGTGAATTAATTTCTGTACTGTTGCTGCTGTATGAACTCCTCCTGAGTACATTTGACCTGCTCGTCTTCTTAGCTGGGACATAATTGTGCCCTGTACAGCACACACTTTATGCATCTCCCATTTAAACAGCATCCTTTGTAGCCAACAGCAGGCCAAGCCCTCACTACATATGGAATGGCATGTGAAGATGCTTTTCTGCCTATTTTGAGTTTTTCTGGTGTGTTTCACAGTATGTTTAATAGTGCCATTTTTTCCCTGTTTGTCCTGTACGCTGAGTGAATTCTTCCTGTTGTTCTTCCACTTGAGAAGAGGGAAGGAGGGAAATCTTTTAAAAGTGAAGCGTGACTTGACTGTGGAGCTCCCAGTTTGTCAGCAAGTATCCTGGGCAGATGTGATATTTTGAGCAACTTTACACTTTTTTAATTGAGTAGATGCCAAAATGAGAACATACAATTGATTTCAAATTGCCCTTTCTGTGTTCAACATATCCCTTCTACTCTTAGCATGGATGGCTGCATAGGTGAGCACAGAGCCCGTGCAGTGCTGAACGTAAGTTATAATGAGAATAAAATGGAATGGTAAGACACAAGAACACGAAGTTGAGCACCAGCATCTCCCAAGTTCAAACTTGCATCAATTTATTAGAACAAGTAAGATCCTACTTTTAACGCTGCAACAGATAACAGCAAATTTGCCTCCTCCCCATACTACAGAACACCGAGTTTCATGCTCTGCCATAAGACATCGGTGTCTGTGGGATACTTGCTGGAAGTGAATCACAGGGGAAGCATTTTTTTCCTCTTGGGAATAACACTGCCATTTGTTTAAACCAGATGGTAAAAGGGATTAAATCACATGGCAGTGTGATACCAAAGTGAAAAATATGTCGTTATATGTCATCTGCAATTAGTATATTTCAAATAACACTTGCTTTTCAGCTCTGCAGCACTAGGGTTTTTTAGTTCTATTAGTAATTTTCTCATCTCAAAATACTACTTCTCATTTCTGAACATAACCGCAGTAGATGCAGCAGTATTACATAACCTTCTAATTAAGGCAGTTAATGATGTTCTGGTTTTATTTTGTACGCTAATGTAAGTACAGAATTTCCTGATTTTATTCTTTCTAGTATCTTCTCATTTAGAGCTCATTCATGAGCAGGGAAGTTTAAAATAGTGCATGTCTTTAAGGTAATGAATGGAGTGAAAAGATTGTCCATCCCTGTCTTTTAACGTGTAAATCTGGTGTTGGTGTAAATCTGCACACCATACTAGGCGTTTTATTGCCTGCAGACTTCTTAAACCAACAGGATGATGGCCAAATCTTTCTCGTTTTCCTGGTATTTGTGGTTCCAGCAACTTCAGTGCAGTGGGTTTTGAAGTCAGTGGAATTACTGGCATCGATGAAAGTGATCGTTTGGACCATATCTCTTACATGCAGATTTATTCTTTAGTTAGGTAAGGTTATTCCCATAGATACAGGTTTCAGGAAAGGAGAAAGGGAAGGAGCACATTTCGAAGAAGACAACCCTGGGCAGGGCGTCTTTTGCCAGTCAGCTGGTTTGTAGTGGAGCAGCTCCAGCTCAGGGTTGTGCAGAGCTATGATTTTGGCAGTAAGGCCACAGGAAAAGAGGTGATCTCTCAGGAAAAGCAGTCACAAAACAAGAGTCCTGCTAATTGTTGTTTGATGTCAGGAAGATACCTTGGGAGGTCCGTGTTTTCCTCAGGTAATGTGATCTGTGGGTGGAGACCTGGTTGTGTGCCCTGCTTTAGTACATTAAAAATGTTTTGTGTATGTTTTGTAATGGAGTTAGAGCCTGAAATAGATGCACAAGTATGAATAAATAATGCATCTTAATGGCTGGGAGAAGCTGTTTATGGATGATCAAATTTTGCAAGATACTGAGTATGCAAACACACCCTGTAAAATCATGTTGCTGATTCACCAAGTGTATCTGTCTGGCTTATTTTGAAAAGTACAATCTCATTTTAATTATTTAGTATAATACTTTACATATTCCAGGAAATGGCCTGTAGCATGTTGTGTAAAAGTAATGAAGTCTTAGTAATATGAAACATCCTCAGCAGCATCTGCTGTTAAATATTTATTGAGAAACTGGGGAAGATTGTCTTTTACTGGCATTCATCACAGGAGCAACCGATTGCCTTCCACATAAATTATATTGGCCGTAGACAAACTGGTAGAGAAGACTTCATGGAGTATCTTGTTCTGCCTCCCCAGATGCTATGGAAAACTTTCATTTGGGTGTGAATTTTTGGTGGGGCAGTAAAGGGGAGGAGCCTTGATGCTGGTATGGAAGTTGTTTTCAGTTTAATCAACTAGGAAGAGTTCCAACAGTCACCTACCAAGATTCCTTGAGTGTCCCTTGGAAGTTTGATCTAGAGCTGGAACATAAATGATACAAAAATAAATGTGATTTGGATGTATTCATTTAGGGTCTGCCATAGAAAAATCAAAGAAACCCATATGCCTTTAAAAGTCATTGAATATATTCCATGTTAAAGAATAACATGACAGACAGGCAGACTAGTGTATTTGGCAAGGATGAAACGAGATTTTTTTATTATTATTATTATTATTTTTAGTTGAGGTTGAGAATTGCAGGATAGTTGTTACTGACAGCAAGAACTGCAGAGAAACTGTCTCCTATGCAGGGGAACTTGCCATGACAGCACAGTGGCAATGGGAACGGGATGAAGGTCTAAGAAAGGCTTCTGCATTAAACACAGGCAGGTTTGAACTGAAGGTGAAAATGAATGCAGGAGGGTGTTTTAAAACATAGCATCACTTTTTTCTGCTGTGGGGAAGTGGCCCGCTCTCTGGAGTGGTGGGATGGGACCAGTGCAGAGCTGCAGGGCAGGAAGCAAGGGAGTGGGAAGGCACCGGAGGCAGTAGTACCAAAGCAGAGCTGGGCTCTACAGAGGCACAGCTGCAGGACTAAACACGAAGACAACGTGTAGTAAAGGCAAGGTAGAAGGAGGTAGTGATGAGTTCAGGCTTAAGGGTAAGACCAGCGTTGCCCATAGCGGAGCGAAGTGGCAGCAGAAGAAAGCAAAGTGGATCCAAATATGTTCCCATGCACTCAGGGCTGAAGGGATGAAGGCACATGCTTATTTGATAATTGTGCTTTTTTCTGGCTTTGATGTACAGTTTTCGCTTTAGCTTTTATGCAGACTGTTTTCACAGCAGTTACATGTTCACAGAGCATTTAGCAAACAATTAAAAAGGGCATGCATTTCAAAATACTCGATCACACCCTGAAACTTCCTATGCTTACGATGCAGGACTTCAGGAATGTGCAGCTTTTCAATTTTTACTGTGGTTTTCAATGACTGGAAGAAGAAGACATCAGTGCATATATTTCCTACCAGCCTGAATAAAAACGGATAAAAATGGCTGTGCTAATACTCAAACTGCAGTCAAAAAATAGCTACTATTTCCCTGTGTTTTGAGCTTGGGGAGAACAAGTATCTCTGTGACTGTCAGATAAGCTTACTCTTACAGTAATGCCCATATTTTTTCCTGCATTAATCAACAAGCAGCAGCTTCTATTAAAGGGTAAGATTTGCATGTAATTGATTTGAAACAGGTGCTTCGCCTTATTTTTTGCTTCTGCAGCAATTCTATATATTAGCTTAATATTCCTCTGCCACTTACTTTGAGTTTTGATCTCGTCAGCTTTTATGAGTAAGAAGTGATGGATCTGGTCTGTTCTTGGGAAACTACCATATAAAACCAAGGTGCTTAGGAGGAGTCTTGAGAGTGTTTTATAAATGACATCCCCCTTTTGGCTTTTGTAACAGAGCAGCCCTTCTGCTACTCAAGAAAGTATTTGCCAAAGTCCAGAGCATGCTCCTTTGTGTTGCACCTGAAAGACTGGCCAAAAGCTGAGGACTAAACTGATTGTTTGCCAAAGTCTTTGATTTAATGTCTGTTTCAAAGCAAAATTGTAGTTTAAAAAAAAATAAAAAGCCAAAAACCATCCATAAAATATGAAGCAAAGTTAAATCAGCGCAATAATGTCTGTCTGTGGTAACAGCTCAAAGGAATAGTTTTGATGTGTAAATGTCCCCTTTTTGTTTCAAAAGGAAGTGAATTCATCTGCCAGAGACACTGTTTTTTCAGGGTTAATGCTGTTTCTCTTTTCAGGAGGGTAGGAGAAGAAGCTTCACTGCAGTGTTTTACCTGCGGGGTACAAACTGGGACTGTGGGCAGGGGAGGCGTGGGGATGTGCTGGCTGGTGGCAGAAGGGGGGGCTGGTTTCACCACCAGCCCAGTCTTTGGAAACGCTGTTTGGGTCTGTAACTTTATGGGATTTCTGTTTCTCCAACAAACATTGAAGCAGGAGCATTACCCACTGACCACAGTTTGGTTTGACTTCAGCCTGCTGGCCAAATGTCTTCTGCAGATTACGGGGCAGGGGGAGACAGTTTTGCAGCCCACTTCAGATACACCAGAACGAAGAGGCTGCGGGTGTTCCCCATGCTTCCCCGCTGTTGTTGGCAGTGGGCAGACGAGTTGCCCCTGCCGCTGGAGAGGTGCCCTGTGCAGGGTGGAGCAGTGGGCCTATGCCGGCAGCTGGTCACGTTCCTTGTGATCCTTTGTAGGAAGGGTGTTCTTGGGGTTTTATGGTTATTTTCTCTTGATCGTTTGAGTGCAGCTGTGTTTAATGAGCTGGAAAAGAAGCAGGTCAATAAAACATGTGTTCGTTGTTAGCAGAATACCTGTTGGACCATGTGTGTGTCTGTAATTGACCATCTAAACCTTCAAAGCTTAGCACAAAGGCAGTTTAATAGGGAATTCATACCTAAATAAATTAATATTAAGCAGAAGCAGACAGCTGGCAGGCAGTATGCCCTGCCTAGGTGAGACTGTGGGTATTTAATACACAGACAAGTTATGATTTCAAGTCAGACTTATTTTTAAGACTCTCTTATTGATATGCATTAAAAAACAGCATGCCAAAAATAGTTTAGCAGCCGTGTGCTTTAAAGCCAACACAACTGATAACATAGCTATGTAAGTAGGTTAAAATTTTAAATTATTTCAACCTAGGGGCGTGCTATGAACTTGATGTTGAAGTAATATCACTGGCAGTGTCTGGGCTTGAGGTGTTTTTAAAATCTTTTCTTTGATAACACCAGTGTTAGAAATAGTGTGTTTACTGGGCTTTAATAAAAGAAAAGATGGCTGCATCATCACGTGACTCCAAAACCTGGAGCTTTAAGACAAGTATCAAATAAATGAGTTAGAACCATTATGGAGCTTTATGATAAAGCAGTTTCAGTGGAACAAATGTAAATTTTGTCTTAGCTATGAATTTAGTCCAATTCTCTAGACCAAATTTACCTAAAGAATTATAAGGCAAACTGAATTGCATTGTTTTACCTAGGCCAACGACTCAGCAAAGAACATGCAGACTAATGGCATTTCCAGTAATTTTACCATGATCAAAAATCCAAAGTACAGACGTGAAGAAGAGTTACGTTGCAGACCTTATTCATCATAGACTTCGAAGTCTTTGTTCTCTGTCTTGTAACAAAAACAATGCACCAATAGCTGATGAGACTAATTAACATAGGATCTATTATGATCTAATTGCTCATCTGCTTTTTGTGAAAGACCTCTTATTCATGAAGGTGCTTGTTTGCCTAAGGAATGCAGCTGCTGCTTTTTCACGGGGTTGGGCTGGTTAAAAGTAAATAGCAAGCTTAAAATTCTCAGATTGATTTCCTGCTTTATTCAGTCAGCTGGGAAATGGATTAGGCTCCTCTTTCCTTGGTGGCTTCAGGGTCAAAATATTTTTCCCAGTGTTTTTTGAGACCTGGTACCAAATTAAGTTCCCACTGTGAAATCATATTTACTGAGGTGGGAAGGCTCGGTTTTGCGATGGTATTTGAGATCTCGACTTGTAGTGAAGCTGCTGGGAATTATCCTCAGATCCTCAAAGCTTATAGACGCCTTTTCGATACCAAGCGGTCTGAGCCCGCGCGGCAGCAGTGATGTCCTGGCTGTTCCAGGGCAAAGGGCTGCACTGCCCTGGCAGGACCGGTGCTGCTGAGTCGTGGTCCCTTTCTGCCACCAACCATCAGCTCTGTAAACAACTGAACCTGCCGTGTGGAAAACCCATCGCAAATTAGGAAAGTCTTAGTAGGCACTGAAAAAAGCACTCAAAACCCATCACGGTGCCTTTCACCTGGAGGAAAGGGAGGGAGGCTGAGGTGCCTGGAGTTCCCTGGGGAATTAGCTGTCGCTAATGAATCTGCGTGGAAACCACTGGGACCATCATTAGAATTAAAGAGGTGCCATGGGATTTGCCGGTGGGAACTTTCAGTGGAGCTCACGGGAGTTAGGCTGCCGTTTGCTATTGGACTGTAAAGGCAAATGAGAGCCTGTTACCCTTGAATTCTTTTGACTATCCCAGACCCGGTAGACTTAGCACTGATTTTTAGGTGCGCTCTTGTGCTTTGCATTATGCATGAGTGCCAGTGAGGGGATTAAATACAGCAGCTCTGCCACTTCAAATAGATTTGGCATGAAGTTGATGTGTCAGCTGTCAGTCCAGATGAACTTCATATAAAAACTGGTACCAGTTATTATAAATAAATGGTAAACCCAAAACCTAAATCTATATATTATTTTCAGAGGTGTTTTGGGAATCTTTAACATATTGGTTGCTAAAAGTGGCATAACTCTCTCTTCATTTAATGAAATTTTATTTTGTAAAGAGGGCCAACATGTGACACAGATCTCTGAAAGTCACAGCAAATTAATTCAATGTCTACACGCAGCTTCTG
>VYXH01002947.1:33193-47699 GCA_013397275.1 Burhinus bistriatus | reverse complement strand
AAAAAAAACCAAACAAAAAACCAAACAAACAACAAAACCAACAAAAAAACCAAACCAAACCACCCAAAAAACCGACCCAAATCTCCTTTATAATAGATTTTCATTGCACATACATGTGAGAAGGGGTAGGGACCGAAGCAGGCATGAAATGCCTTTTTAGCTCTCTGCATGAATGGCCAAGGCACTCAAAGGACCCCAGTGCTGGGTTTGCTTGCTTCTGGTGTTACCCATGCAGAGTTCTTTTTGCAGACGAAAAAATGAAAAGTTAACGCTCCTGATGTAACAGCAGAAGTCAGTCGGGCCAAGGTTACAGTGAAAAGTATTGCAACTTACCCATTGGAGACTTTTCTCATCCCTAGGTGTGAGGATACATGCTCCCTTGTTAGGCAGCTTGTTTTTATTGTAAAAATTGCTTTGCAGAAATATAGATGTAGGAAAGCCAACTACTAAGCTGTGGTTCCTGAGGGCCTGAAGTGGTACAGAAAGCTGACTAGGGAGAAAACCCAACTGTGGCTATTTTTTTTAAAAGTGGTACACACATCATCACAAAAGCTTTCAGAGCTCAGTGCTGGAAAACAAGTACCTGATTCCCTTGAAGTGTTCAAGGCCAGGCTGGATGGAGCTTTGAGCAACCTGGTCTAGTGGGAGGTGTCCCTACTCATGGCAAGGGGGGTTGGATCTAGATGATCTTTAAGGTCCCTTCCAACGCAAACCATTCCTGATTCTATGATTCTCTGCAGTTGTAGAAGAAATTTGGAAAGATAACAAAGTAAGATCCCTGTAAAAGAATTTCTTAGTGTTTGCGTGCAAGTATTATCTCCACGTCACACCTAAAGGATTGAAACAAGAATAGAGTAGGTAGTTTGTGCAAGTAAACACAGTAATAGATAAAGTTGGCAGAAAAGGCTGCATGGTTATACATCTGTATAACCTGCAAGTGCCAGTCAAGTAGACTTTTAACTGGGTTTATTCAGTTGATTCTTTTTCATCTGTAAAAGGAAGGCTTGCAAATAAAATTCTGTATAGTGATGGAAACTGTATTAATTTTACAATTGTATTATTACTCATAAAGGTACTAATTATGTGCTCTGTGTTTCCCTCCAGCCCAACTCTGACAGCATTTATGCTTTTCCATTATTGTGTGTCTGGTTAGTGAAGTATGGGTATAAATTTCTTTATTGTAAAAAATAGTGACTGGTCATCCCTTGGATGATGGTGGACAGACTTGAACAAATTTCAGGAAATTTGGGTAAGGTACCTCTTACCAGGCTGTAGTATAAATTGTAATACAGCAGTGTTTTCCTTTCTAGGCAGGTGCAGCAAACTAGAAAATAGTGCTAATGAAAAAGTCAGAATTTGCTCTTTACGATGGCACCAGCATGGCAGAAGATGCATTGTCACATGTCCTTCTCTTGTGCATTACAGATCTGAATGTATCACAGACCCAGAGTCCCCAAACAAGCATTCCAAACCAGGGGTCCATCCAGCCGCCAGAGGTAGACACACTGCTGCTGAACCACCAGCCTGAGAGCCTGCAGGACACGGAAAGTGGAGGCAGGGTAGAGGAGAAGATTGTTTACCTCTGATGGCTAATTTTCTCATCTCAGTAGCACTTTGGAAGTATAATTATGTTTGCTTTTCTAAATGTCTGTAGTTGCTCTCTGTATGACCAAATGGCTTTAAGGATAGTATTTAATATTCAATGCAAGATTTTCCCCGTGATAAATATAACAATTAAGTTATTTTGAAGCTTTTGTTTTATAATCTTTAATTTATGACATGATTTCAAATGCTTTGCAAGAAGCAGTAGATAGCAGGGGAGACATAATATTTTGGAATTGTAAAGATGACACCAAGAGCTGTGAGAGCTAACATTGATTTTCTCTTGAGTCCTCTTTTTAAAAGGGCAAGCTAAGAGAGATGGGCCTGCTATTTGAGATTTCAGAATATGGATCAGTATGCTTCTAACAGTTGTCATATAACATGAGAAGACAGCAATGTAAGAATGATGGCTATAGTCTTTTCTCAAATGTACTATGTACCCTTATCTGTTGGGTCATTTTCCTTATCCCCTGGCTCAGGAACTGCTCAGAAGAGGATGTTTTTTATGGTCTCAACATAACTGCGTAATTGTAAGTGTTTGTTCATGTCCTAAAGCTTATCATCATTTTGGTACTACTGCCAGTTTCCATGCAGATGCCGTAAATCAGTTTGTTATTGTTTTGTAACTGTACCTCATTTCAGTAAGTATCCTTGTGCATTAAAATTTGCCAGATGAAACCATCTCACTGGTCAAAAGAAAAGAGAAGAAAGGGTAAAAATAGTAGGCTTTAACAGAACCTTTCTGATACTCTGCTGCTTTCCCATGTAGGAGCAAGCTAGCTTCCTGCTTTCAGGTTCATGGAATCATCTGTGCGTTAGGCAGTGAGAAACCAGGACCTGTTTTGTGCCTTTTTGTCTTTCAGAAATATTTGTACACTTCTGTTGAATTGAATAAAAGTTCTGTATGTCTCTGCAAAACTGTAACTTTGATTCATTGTCAGGTCCTCCAGAGAAGTTTGAAAATATGAGGAAAAAAATAAAAAATGAAATAAATAAAAAAAAAAAATCTCCTTGCCTGGTTTGCACCTGGCAGATGCGCCTGCTTTGGTCCAGTGCAGCCAAAGCTGTTCTCCAGGCACCTCAGCTGGCAAAACCAAGGAGGTGCCTCTGGGAGCAGGGGTGGGCAGCCCTCTGGACTGGCCAGGTTCTACTTAGCGTGGCTGACAGTATCGGCAGTGGCACAGCAGGGATGCAGCTGCACAGCTCCTGGATCAGAGCTGCCTCACATCTGCCCAGCTCACGGGCAAAGGAGCACAGGATTGCCCCTGGCTGTTTGTCTGGATAAGCCCCAAGCGTCATCTGGTTTGCATTTTACCCTAAGCCTTGTGTTGTGCAAAATCTTTTGCAGGGGGCAGTTTTAGATAGTAGATGCTTGTCAGCAAGGGTTTTCTGATGTGGAAGATTCTCTTCCAGGGACTGGTGTGCTGTTGGGAATATTCAGAAGCAGAGCTTTCTGAGTTGCGTCTTACTGGGCTACCAGACTAACTGTTCAGTTGGTATCTTGGGCTAACAACTGAGCGATTGACCTTCTTGATGAGCGGGACCTGATTCCCAGCTGGTGTTAATTTGTGTGCCAATGTCATCAAGGAAAGATTGGGCCTGCAGATGTATTTTCCAGTTTCTACTTCCAGCCTCCTGCTCACCTAACAGCAATATGTCTACTTACAAGAGAAAAAAACTTTAGAATTTTTAGAGATGTTTTACCTTCTTTACTTTTCATAGTTAAGACTAAAATTAAAATGGGACTCCAACTTCTCTTAAGGGTCCTACAGTAAGGACAGTCCGCAGCCTCTCTATTTTACCAGTCAGCAATGAGTTCAGGGTTGCCATCTGGACAGCTTGTTGGCAAATTTCTGAAGAGCCAGACCAGTTTCTTGGGATGCAGTATGTCCCAGGATATGTGCGTTGCCCATGGACCAGTGGGAAATTGGGAAAAACTAAGTAGTTTTTCTCCACAGTTACTCTCCGCATTTTATTATGCCTTTGCTGAAACATCTGGTGTTGGTTACTGTTAGATCCAAGCTGCTGGATGGATAGCTGCTGTCCCAGCCCGGTGTGGGAATTCCTGTGTAAGCGTCTTGCCACTGGGAGAGGAAGAGAGGATACTGCTTCTCTCATCAGTTTTAATTGAGGGACTGGGAGTTGAAAAGTGGCTGGCCAGGACTTCAGCTGTTGTGCAAATTCCTTGAGTCCCCTAACATCGGGCAGCATGTTATTTTGCTCACCTGTGTTTACAGTAAAATTTCTGGAACTCGAGGAAGGCAAAGGCAGGAAACAGGTGGCCTCTAGATTTAGGTATTTTAATTATAGAAAATGTTTAAACTATAGGCCAGTATGGTCTCGGCAGGTGCTCTTTGTAACAAGATGTATTATGCACCCGTGAACTCTGTCCATTATTTAGGCATTTCTTAATACTTAGCAGAATTTAAATGCAGCCCCAATGAGACTCAATCATTTTAGCAGGCTGCATTTTCAGTCGTTGTCAGTCATATATTAATGATTCGTCCTCCTTTTTAATTAGCAAAATATATTCAGAAGTTCTTCTCTTCACCTCTATTTTGAAGTGGGCTTATTTGCGAGGCCTGTTGCTTTTATTTTTAACTCATCCCATATATTGCATTTTCTTTTTGCCATACTTTTCAAGGCATCTTGCTTCTGAAAACTCAAAATCAAATTTAGTCATTCATTTCAGTGTTTAAATTAAAGGAGCAGTTGCTGTACTGCAAATCTCCACTGCAGTGGGATGGGCTTTCTCTTTGTTTTTTCTTTTTTTAACTTTCTTCCATCATTTAACAAAGGGGGGATTTCTTTACTGTAATACCTAGACTTTGTCCAGCATTTTTTCCTTAATGTTGTATACTAGCAAAGCTGTCATATCTAACAACTTTGAGACATTTTCTTAAGGGAAACTCGCAACAAAGCTTTTTTCAGCAGATCTATAAAAATGGTAAAGAATGAATTAATGAAGAGCTCAAGCTTACAGTGGGCTGGATCCAGAACCTTGGATTTATGCATTCAGTCATTTACAGAATGAGAGCAGAATAGAGCCAATGCTTCACTTGGCTGCTGTTTAAGTATGAAGGTAAACAACACAGCTGCATTTTTAAGAGAGTTTTCACAAAACTCGTCCATGTAATTTTCCCATGACTAAATTAAATACAGATTAGACTCTTAGCAAAACTCCCCGAAGATTGTTTACTAAAGTGATTAAAAAACCCCCCCAACTGTTAATGTTTGCCTGTAAGGAACATGAATCATTTTACTTAGAGTGCCCTGTAGGCTGCATTAATTTATATGCCACCCGTTTAGGTTAAAAAAGTATGTAAGATTTTTCACTGCTGCTTAATCAAGTAGGTGCAAATTCCGTAGTAATGTGTTGTAACTCTGGTAAAATCATGTTCATGGTGTTGTTCATTCAGAGGAAAACAAAGGGGCTGTGCTGTGGTAAGTAACGTGTACAACTTGCTCTGACTGAACTTTGAAAGCAAAGGAGAGTTGCAGATGAGGCATTTTTCCTTATGTATTTGATGACAAATGGAGAAATAGCATGACTGCTCAGATACCTTCTAATGAATATTCTGTTTGAAAAGAATTCCGACCCCAAATCCTTCCCATCCAAAGCCTTCACTGTGCCCATTTTGTACTACAGAGGCAGAAACAGCATGGATTGTGGGGTATTCGCATACTGTAAAAGGTTAGATGTCTGCTCTTATGGAATTGCAATTGCTTTGTGACCTTTTTTTTTGCTAAGGTAAATGGATGTATTTGTTGTTTTCTCATCCCTAGTAAAGATCTGTATGTAGAAGCACTGCAGAAGTCCTGTGAATATTCTTGGAAATCTTAGTCATAAGGACAGCTACATGTTAACCTCCAAAAAGGTTTTCCTGTCTTACTGCCAGGTTGTGACATAAGACTGTGAGGATGGCCTGAATTCAATGGCTTGAATTTTGCATAAAGGCTTCTTTTGGCAGGGTTATGTGAAACTGGAGTGTTTAATTTCTTCAGTATAAAGGAAAAACCTCAAAGGATAACCTTGCTGGCATTAATCTAAAATGTTCTCATTAATACAGCCCTTTGCTGTGCAAAAGCGCACCAGACAATAGACTACTAGGCTTCTTATGTCAGGAGTCTGCCAAAGACTAAGAGGATTGTGGAGGAACTTGCAAGTGTTTTGAAGGCTGTGTTGGTGAAACGGTCCAGGTACGTCATCTGGGAATGTCAATGTCTTTCACTGACATGCAGAGCACTGTTGGCAGCAGCTCTATCCAGGTCAGTAGTGAGCTCCCAAATTCCCAGAGAGCTATGATCCTAGGGATCAGCTGTACAGAAGTTTCGTCCTCTTCTCACTGGTTCAGTCTCAAGCTCAGATAAGGATGTTCCCACCCCTTACATGGAAGGGCTATGCTACAGGGAAGTCTGCAGCACCCACCAGTTTCTGAGGTTGAGTCTTGAAATATGCTGGGTGGAGAGCAGGAGGAGAAAAAGTTACATGAAAAAGGCACTCTGGGTATAGAAAAGGCAGGAAGAGTGTGCCCTACCATGGGATGTTTTCTAGGCTCCTTCACGGAACAAGCTTTTTTATTAAGAGAAAAAAATTGTTATCACAGTACTTATGGTTTGTTAGACTGATAATCTGAGAACTGGTTAGATGCCATATTTTTTAAATCCAGTACTGGATGGAGCAAGGATCAGATATTTACAGAAGTGACAGTGAAGCATGCAAGTTGAAACAAAGAATTTCTCCTATGGAGGCTGCTTAACAGACCCAAGAGAACTTTCTTATCAGCTTTCTATAAAACTGCCAAACCCTGCCTACAGGAGCTACTCAGAGGTGTGAACCTTTCCCTAATCCAGGTTACCACTGCTAACAACAAAGCTCTGCACAGATGAACTATCCCATGAACTGAAGATGGTTTGTCAAGACCAGCACGAGTCCCCTGCCCTCCTATGCAAGTGAACAAACAGGACACCTGCATTCCCTGTGTTCAGTTCATTGAGGATGCTCAGGTCAAGCTGTAGACCTACTTGTGCTCCTCCTGAGTAGTGCAAGAAACATGGGAAATTGGTGTCACTTCTGGTTAAAGTAATGCATCACTTGAAATTAAAATTTTCCTCTTTTCCTACATGCACACAGTTGTCCAAGCATTGCTGAATGAATGCTACAACAAGCCATTGTAGGTCAATTATAAACTCATCAAACCAAGCCTGATCCAGATACAAAGGCAGACAAGGGGACAAAAATAACTTTAATAACGCTGATGGAGCATCTCCTGCTTTCAGTCAGTGGAAGGTAACCATTCTCATCCTCTGGGGCTTCTCTCCAGCATTTGATGCTGTTGACTGAGGTGCTACTGATGTCCCATATGTGTAAGAAGTAAGGTTTCAGAGTGATGTACTCAAATTGTTGGTGAAAAGGAAAACATCAGAAGCAGTGAAATTGCCTTCCTGCTGATGTTGCTTTCCTTTGCAGAGTCCCACATGACCAGTTGTGGTCTGATTTTAAACCTGTGTGCAGCCACCAGGTGAACTGCAAGGTGGCACAGACTTCATAGAATTATCTCCAAGTGTGTGATGCTTCAGTAATATCAAAACAGCTTGTATCTCAGTGAAGGCTGGTCAGTGTCAATGCTGCAGGTGAAGGAAAGACTTCGAGGATTCAAAACTAAGGTGTGGCCTCCTTTGAAGCATGCATCAGATCAGTCATTTACGTTGAGATCTGGCAGTGCTTCTAGATGCCCTACGGACAGAAAAAGCTTGCACATAGCTGTATCTGTGAGTAAGATTCCCTTCCTTCTTCCAGATGGCTTGAAGACTCTGTCCCACGGTGGAAATTATGTCCTGGCCTCAGCTGACCTTCATTTGGTATCTAGACTACAGCCATGCAAAATTTTGGAGCAGTAAGTCATGAGACTGTAGGAAATCCTGTTGCTGCTGTGGAATGTGTCTTGAGCACACCAGACTACCTTCCAATGACTGTGCTGGCTTTCTGTAGGAAGACTTATTAAGTAAATTTTCCTTAGCTTTAAGTCCTCAGTAAACATCCAAAGATCCAGACTAGAGGGCATTGTTGATATTTTTCTTTGTCTAGCACAGCAGAATTTTTTACCATCAGATGAAACTCAGGGGTACAGGAAGCAATGCTTGCTTGTGGCTGATCCATGGATGGGGAGTGAATTCCCTGAGAAACTACAGGTGCTCACTAATGTTGCAGGTGAACTATGAGGCACGTTCCTCCGGATGGCCCTTAACAGGAATGGTGAGTGCAGAGGGAAGGGTTCCAGCTCTGGGGCTGGTACACGGCTGTCAGCTGGACAGTGCTAGCAGCTTGTCAATCCAGAAAACCTAGCTGTGGAATGACGAAGTCATTCGGTGCTGCTGAAGCTGATACCACAGGCCATGCTGGGAGCTGGCTGCACGTTCAACCCTGCTTTGCCACACAGTGGAGTGGTGGGGCCCTGGAGGAGCATGTCTGTCGGTCAGGTCACCCCCTCGTCTGGCTCTCATCCCTCCAGTACCTAACTTGAGGTTGAATGGTTGTGTGCAGGTTGTGAAAGGTGTCTTACATCCCTGGGAAACCACTCTTGGCATGTAAAATGAATGCTGAGTGCTGAAGGGTATTTCACAATACGAAGTAATTATTGACAAAGGGTAGGGCGCATCAGCTGTTTTACTGGAAATCTCGGTTTGCACAGCAGAGACGGTTTAATTTCTAATTCTGACTCCGGCTGTTCTCATTTGATTTACAGCATAATTCTTCAAAGAGTTCAGGATAACAACTTTCAAAGACAATATATCAGCATTGCATGAGACCACCAAAAAGAGGGGAAGCAGTTTAATTTATTTGTAAGGGGTTAGTCACTTCTGCTTGTCCTGCAGGCAGGACTGCATTTGAATCTCATGAGATGGCTGGGACTCCAACATGCTTCTAGAATATTCTGAACATGACTAACAGAGCATGGTTTACAGACACTAAACTCAAAATATTCTTCTTTCTGGGAAACTGGGAGCTCAGAACATCTGGGCAACTGAAATTCCCCAGAATGCAGTCATTCCATCTATAATTTCAATTAAATGTAATTCAATTAGCGCTCACCACTTAATTTCCCGATTGCCTTCTGATAAGCAGAAGCATTTCCATAAACGTTGCTCAGATGTTTCCAATGTATTATTTCTGCAGCTTCTCTGAGCGATTCTGGGGTAATTACAGAGATGGGTCTGAACATAAAAGAGATCTGAAGGCTGTCAGATATTTGGCACATGCAGACCTGAATCCAAGCTTGAAAGACTCAGACAAAATACTGCACTTCAACACGATGTTTTTCAAATTCAGATTATGGACTGTCAGACAAAGCGATACAGACTCAAAAATAAGCGATTGGGGAAATAAATGGCACAAGAAATACTGGAAACCGCTGCTTCTGTACAGTGTTCAGGGAGTTACTGCTGAAAAAAATCCATATAGGCATTATGTGAAATTCCATTATTGTAACGATAATTTGTTATTATTTGATTGGAGGTTTTGTTAACTGGGGTTTAGCATAGAATTAAATTACTGAGTAGCTCTAGTGCTGAAAGTAAAGCTGAATATGATGGACTGGATTTAATATGGTGCAAGAATTCGCAGCCGGGTAGCAGGAGGGATTATCTCCATCCACAGAAAGGATTTAATGGATTGAGGATCCCCAACTGGCAGAAGAGGAGTGTGAGATTGCACTGTCTGGTCCTGCTGGAGCTGCTAAACTACCCTGGAAGTGCCCCAGGTCTTGCCTCTAGGTCCATCGCTATGCCATGATCGCCCCCCAGCACAAACCCAGGATGCTCTGGGACCTTTCCAGCAGGCATCTGGCCAGGGCCCTTCTCCCCAAGGGCAGAGGTGTGAGCACGTGGGGAGCTGGGCCACAAGCCTGGCCCATAGTGGTCAAGATGGTTTCCCCATGCTGCCAGTGTCCCCTCTATGCTAATATGGGGAATTTCTTCTGTATTGCAGACTATCTGTGCACTACACATATCAAACAAGCAGCATCTCATATGTTTGGTGCTCTCTGTTAACGTTGCCATTTCATCTACTGTTAAAAGACATTTGACAAGGATATGAAGTAGTGCCCTCTGAAATGCAACATCTCTGTGAAAATTCAAAATTAATTTATATTTTTACAAAGCAACAAGGGTCAAGGATGGTTATAATAACTAACAACATGTGTGTTGTTTAATCTTCAAAGCAAGTTTTACCTTTAGAGGTCCATAATTTACTCAGTAAATATTGTTCCTCTTACTTCAAAAGGAAGCAATAATTAGATTATCCCTGGACTCAGATTAACATTTAATTTGTACATACCTTCAGAGCAACATAGTTGTCTGCATACAATAGCAAAATAATTCTTTCCAACTCTGTGTGTATGCTGTCAGTGTTTAAAGTTGTAATTTAATACCCAGAGGAAAGATATGGCAGTGGATGAGATGCAAACACTCAGAGGTTTTCCAAGCCAGTGTGCCCTCCATCCACTTGTCGCTGGTGCACAGTCATGGCCTGAAGCCGCCTGCTCCTCCCACCCGCTGTTGTACCCAAGTTCCTTCTTGAGTCACTTGTCACAGTTTTTGTTTTGGTTTCTGGTTTTGTTTTTGTTTTTGTTTTTTTTTTTTAAAAAAGGAATAATCTATGGATTTACAGGATGATGACTGGTGGGTGTCATTCTGGCCCCACGCAGCACTCTGCTCCAGCCCTACCAAGGGACTCTGGCCTGGGGCCACAGGGGTCATCCGCCGGCCCCTTCCCACAGCTGTCCCTGGGGAAGGGGCTTGCTGGGCATGTGCAAAGTGGAAAACAGCAGGGAGAGCTCGTGCTTCCCTCTTTCAGGCTGGCCTAAGAGGTTTTATCTGAACAGCCTCCTAGTGCCATGCTGGCTGTGGAGGAGGCTGGGTTGGCAATGGGTTACTCCTGGCCTTTGGCCATCAGGACTGCCTTCACTGGGGGGCTGAAATGAGCTTTTTTCGTGGGAAGCAGGGGGTTCTGCCACCCAGCTGGCAGAGCAGCCTGACACCATTGTGGTGGAGACATCCAGTTTGCTGCCTCATTCAACGTAGCTTGAGAGGGTGCGGCCAAACACTGAGAATGAGGGTCCTTTGCCCACCCAACAACTGCAATAAGCAGCTCTTCCATTAGCTGTAACAGCCACTGTTACTCCAGCCTCCATTAAGATTTAAATAATGGGGATCACACCTTGCCAAAACACATGCTTGTAGCCTAAGCTGATAAGATAGCAGGACTAGAGAGACAGGAAATACATGACGGAAATATCTTTTAGCTATTGATATTTTCATAATCACCTTTGTGATATGTGTTGCAGGTGCAGCACTGCAAAATACTTATATTTATTTTCTGAAGCCCAAGAGTTTATTTTAAAAAGAAACTCATAAAAAAGTGATAATGGGCTTCTTGCTAGGCTTTGAAAAAAGAGTGTGTCTGCTTTAATGTGACTTAGCTTGAATGCCATTATCCATTTTAATGAGGTAATGCATGAGGACGGGTCAAGTAGAGCAAGGACTCATTTTGTTCCCGTCAACACTGACACTACATTGCTAACACAGAAGTAATTCTGTGACCATAGTTTGAATAAAATATGTAGTGTAAGATGCTCTATTGAATATTCCAAGTCAGGGGAGTCTGTTGAGCCTCGTTGCCATGGGGACTGTGTGACGGTTGGATTAATTAAGGGCTGAGCAGATGCTGTTGAGTATGTAGTGTCATTTGTGCTTTCTGCTTGTAATTAATGTGCGTGTGTGGGGTGGGAGACAAAGGAAGAGAGAGATACCCACCTTAATTTGTGTGTGACAGCTTTCCAGGTAAAATGAATGATTGGTATATGAAAAGTGATGCCTCTACACATGCTAAAAATACAGATTAAAAAAGAAAGAAAACAGGGACTATCAAAAAGAGCATCTAGCTGGGTCATCATGTTTCACATGGAAATGCCAGAATCAAAGACACAAGCTTCCCTTCTTGTTCCTACAAAATTCCGGATTTCAGAAGAGCCAGTTCACCTGTGAAATAGATTAAGATTAAAGACTAGCATTTAATGTTAGCCTAGAAAGCTCAAACATATCATTTTGGGGACATTTATATGCATGCATAAATTTATGCATGCAAAGAGAGAGGGGATAGCTTATACACATGCATGTGTATGTAAAGTTTAGGCCTCCTTGCTGTTTTACTGAAGTCAGTTGAGTATTGCTGAGCACAAAGGAAGCACTGAAACATCATCTGAAACCCCTTTCCTCTCCCTGTGCTCAATGAGCATTTGCTATAGCAGGGCTTGAGATTTGTAAGAACATGTTAAATTCTTTCCTCTTCGCCTAATGGTGAGGTCCTAGTGCCCAGTTCTCTACTGGTGCATCAGCACATGCCCTGAGCTTCACAGTGAAGATTTTTGGGCGTAAAGGACCACACATAGGAGTGGCACCCTGCAAAAAGGGAGCTGTATGTGGTGGTAGGCATTTGCTCTTCCACCACTGCTTGTGTTCTCTCTCTCCACCTTCGCATGAGGAGGTGGACAGTCCCAAATTTTCAAAGCCTCATCCAAAAGCAAGAGGGAGAAGAAAAATCATAAGCTATCCCATGAAAAAAAATTACCTGAACTTCGTCTTTTGAGACTTCAGGAAGTGGGAATCCAGTACTCCAGAGCAGCTGCGGTTGATTTGTGAATAACTGGTTGCATTGGGACTGCAGCTGCTTGAAAAAGAAATGCAAAAATTGCTCACAGTGTTTTCTAAGAGTATTTCATTGAAAAGAAAGCTTCTCAAAACTGCACACATTTTCTACAGTGGAGGAAAAGTCCTCACAGTGTTTCCAAATGAAATATTGCAAAAGCCCAACAACTCCATGTTTTAAGAGGATAAGTGTCCAGTGTTTCTTGATTAGAAAATGTGTTCCTACCACTCCTAGTAGTAAAACAAAATTAGGTATTTTCATCTAAATAGGTAAAGGGCAAAAGTAAGGATATTAACTTGCTGAGAGCTATTAAACAACATTTCTGTAGCACAATTCTCATCCTGGATCCTATTTTTAAAAATTATTTTCTAAGCACTTTTGGCAAAATTTCATACCTGAGTCTGCTGCTCATATAACAATAAGGTACTTGAAATACTTCTTTTTTAAAATAGGATTATTTGTAGTGTAAAACTCTCTGAATTATCTGTGTGACTGAGGAATGAAAGTGATGGATAATTTTTCCAGACTGTGAGAAATAACAGCCAGTCTAATGAATGCTGAAGCATGTCTCTTTCCCAGGTGCTCAATCCTCTCTTTCTCTCTCCAATTTGCCTGCTAAATCTGCTGCATTTTCCACTCATTTCTTAATATTCAAGGATTATCTTAGATGCTCTCTTGGGAAATGTGGCTTCCTTCGGGTTATGGAAATAATTAGAAAAGATTACAGCCTGCTTTTTGAATGAGTCTAGATTTATTTCTGTTTTTCTTGTTGCTAATGAGGGGCTTGCTTGTTCTTACTTTGATTTAGAAAACATTTTTGCAGAAAGAAATGTGCAATCTAATCCACAATGTGAAAAAATAAATCTTTGAAAGTCAAAAAATCAACAGAAATGGCTGAATGGTTTTGATCAAATGAATATGCTTAAATTAAACGTAGATAGATTTTTATATAGAAAGGACTGAAATAGACTGGAGGGATTGATTCAGCTACCGTGTCACTAGGAAAAGTCAGAAATTAAATGAATCATCTAGAAGTAGCGTCCCCAGATTTGTGATGAAACTCAAGTTAATTTAGTTCAAGTAAATTTACTCTTTTCTCTGCCCCAATCCTGAACCTTTAAGCATAATGAAACCTGGACCATTTCTATAAGTACATGTAGACTTGTCTCTTTAGATACGTAGAACAATTTCATCCGGAGCATACTTTCCTAATACACTACTCCAGACTTTCCTTATATAAATAGTTTCTGAACGCTTTTATTTAATTACCAGCTACTTGATTTCAATGGCAATTTAGATGCTTTCTCAGTTTTAGGTAGATGCCCAAATACCACTTTGCCCCTGGTCCCTGCTCCTTGGCTCTGGCATTTTGTATGCTATTGGCTGATCTCAGAGTTATTTGCCTTATTTTTCTGTCAAGAACTATTTTTCCTTTTCATTAGTAATATACAGTGAAATGTTGCTATGTTTTTATAATATTTACATGAAAGCCTTCCTACAATTCCTTATTGATCACCTTCACATACCGTTCTCCCTTCCTGGCCTTCAAATTAATCTTTATTTTTCCTGAGGTCCTTAATTTTCTGTCTTCTTTAATGAAATGATAGCTGAATGATAACTCTTGAAATGATCTTTTGTATTTGAGGGTTCTTGGAATATGCCTGCACTAACTAACACTATTAAGAGCCTTCAGCTAGGTATACTTCAAATAGCTGGGACATTAGACAAAATGTAGGTATGACAACCTCAAGCCCCACATGTGCTAAACTCCTTGGCAGGGAGAATGACCTGTAGTGAGTGCCATACAGCTGTGTCTGAAGTGTTTGTGGTATCCAACCTAACTTGCTGAAACAGAGCTTGGACATTGTTACAGCATTTTGCATCTTCCATGTCAAAAAGCCCAGGGCTTTCCCAGGAGTTGTTCGATGCTAAAACTATTGAGTAGAGCAGGGATAGGCATCCATGTTCTTTGTATTTATGCCTTAATTTCTTTCCCTAGCACTTATTATAGAATGTACGACTGGGTTCAACAAGAGCCAGTGTAGGGTCCTGCACCTAGGGAGGAAGAATGCTAGGCACCGATATAGGTTAGGAGTGGACCTGCTGGAAAGCAGTTCTGAGGAGAAGGATCTGGGGGGTCCTGGTAGACAGTAAATTATCCATGAGCCAGCAATGTGCCCTTGTCGCCAGGAAGGCCAA
>VYXH01002947.1:22735-33165 GCA_013397275.1 Burhinus bistriatus | reverse complement strand
GAGCACTGGAACAGGCTGCCCAGGGAGGTTGTGGAGTCCCCTTCTCTGGAGATTTTCAAGACCCGCCTAGATGCAGTCCTGAGTAACATGCTCTAGGCATTCCTGCGTCAGCAGGGGAGTTGGACTAGATGATCTCTAGAGGTCCCTTCCAACTCTAAAAATTCCATGATTCCATGATTCCATGACTTTTTTAGCAAGCCTTTTGATATGGCTTCTCCTGTTACTCCTGAAACCAAATTGGTCAGGGTATTTGTCAATAAAGATAAATTCAATGTCTTGCATCAGTGCTGGAGTAATGCTAGACAGCAGCAGACTGGAATCTGGGGGATCTGGACTCAAGCGACCTGGAGACCCAGAAAGGGAATGGTGAGCCCCAGTGGACCAGTTGAGCTGAGTCAGCAATGTACCCCTGCAGTGAGGAAGGCAAAGCTGGATTCAGCAATGTTAGCAAAAGCATCGCCAGCAGGTCAAGGGAAGCAATTATTTCCCTCCATTGGGTACCTGTGAGGCTATTTCAAGGACACTGTGTACCGCCTGGGGACCCAGTACAAGGCAGTTACTGGAAACTGGAGTTTGCAGGTCACTGGAGGATGAAGTGAACGCCGTGCAAGGAGAGTCTAAGGTAACCAAGATGTCTTAGACCATGGAAAAGTGATCTGAGCTGGCATCTTACTGCTGGCTTCACCTGCCTAATGGGGGATATAGAGGAGGTGGAGTCAGACTTCTCTCAGTGTTGCTCAGTGAAAGGACAGGAGGCAACAGATATGAATAGCAGCAAGGGGAATTCCTACTGCACTTAAAGGAAAAACTCTTCACCATGGAGAGGAATACGTGCTGGAACAGGATCTGCAGAGAGGCTATGGCATCTGCATCCTTGGATATTTTCAGATTGTATCTAGCCAAGACCCTGAACATCCTGACCTAACCTGGAGTTAGGCCTGCTTTGAGAAGGAGGTTGGACCAGCCACTTCTAGAGATCTCCTTCAACGTAAATTACTCTCTGATTTTGTGCAAATTACTATTAAATCTACCCTGTCCCATCCTACCTACCAGCATAGAAAAGCTTTGTTGTCTGCATTTCTCCGCTAGAACCTTGGTGCTTCATTTGGGTTTTACCACCTCCTTCATTCTGATTCTGACTTAGAAGGCATATAACAAGTATTTACTGCTGTGAACAAACAAGTTGCTACTCTTATTTCAATTCCATACTCTGCAATTACACAGAATTATTTTCTATCAGTACAGTTCTGGTGGTCACTGTTCTTTACCCTGGATTTTATTACAAACTCACTGTTTTCTGTATGGGATCATGTGTAACCGTGTTACCTTAAGTATAACACTGAAAAGGAGTTTTGCATCTCCGGGTTATTTGTTTTGTTTCACCTTCAATTTAGCTGATCTGTGGGTGGTAGGTTCAGGAGATAGGTGGAATATTTTTTCTTAAAATATTCTTCTTGGACTGAAGAACACAAGGCTTGGCTTCACATGCTGTCTAGAAATAACACCTAAGGCAACCGAGGATCTGAAACATGATAAACATCAGTCCACATTGTTTCAGTTGTTTATCAAAGCTACAGAATAAAACCTTAGCTAACATAGAATTTGCTGCTGAAAACCTGTGATCTGAATAGGTATTTTTGTACACAAACTATGATACATACTCAGAGCAATTTGTGTCTCTTTTTTATCATTTAAATCCTACTAATTATTTTTAAAACACATAGGATTGAATTTCAAGTTCTTTCACTTGCACTGACGTGTAGTTTGAGGTTATGTGGGTTTTTTTTTAAGCTTTTTTAAGAAACTCATTGAAATGAAGGGGAAGACTTGCATTGGCTTTAATGGGCCCAGGACAAATGCCCCTGTGAGCGTTTGGGAAAGGTGCCAGCCAGGCATGCAGGTGTACCTTTATTTACCAGAAGCGCTGGCTGTGCAAAGGCCATTGCCAAACCATACGGCGTGTCATCCAAGAGGGTAGGGGTGTTTGGTCCTTCTTCCATTGGCCTCAGTGGAGCTGCCTGGCACTGCCGCCTGCAGCCATGGCTCAGGGGGAGGCGAGCATCTGCCTCCCAGGAGCGGCACAGAGATCCCCAGCTCACATCTGGAGCTGGCAGAAGGGGGTGGAATCGTATTATTTAATGACCAGCCAGGCAGCATGTGAGGCATTTCTTTCTGAAGGAGGTTAAAGTGTTTGGCCACTGCTGCTGGGGGCTGGTTCAGAAAGGCAGAGCCTGAGAGCTGGATCTAGCAATGTGCAGCAAAAGAAATACCAGATCTTGCACGCTCAGTGTTAAGACAGATTCTGGGGAGAAATTTTTCAGACTTCTGCCACAGTGTGCACCTTATACACTGGGATTTAGCACATGGGCATTGGGAGATGCTGCTAAGGGTCAGGGCATGCCAGCAAAGACTCCAGCATTTGGGTATTGCACTGTTTTTAGCTGATGGC
Source organism: Burhinus bistriatus (assembly GCA_013397275.1). NCBI lineage: Eukaryota > Metazoa > Chordata > Aves > Charadriiformes > Burhinidae > Burhinus > Burhinus bistriatus. The sequence continues at coordinate 30,716 of VYXH01002947.1, read as the reverse complement.
TTAAGGACAGGCTGTAGGAATGGATGTGGCTGATTAGTAAATAATAGCAGAAGGAGATAATGAGCTTTCTGGCAGACTGAGAGCAATAAGTAAAATTCTTGAAAAATCAAATCACCTCTGATATTCCTTGGTATGAAGAGCAAGATGTCAGGGCTGCGGTGACCTGAGATGATGTATTATTTGGTATTTTCAATATGTTTTTTCTCATTAATCATGAAAATTAGGGGTTTTTTTTTCAGCCTTGCTAAAGGAAAGAACAAAGGCTAAGGGGGGGTATGTCTGGCACCTGTCACATCTGAGGATGATGTACCCATTTGTTCAGTTTTTTAAATGTCACTGCTTCTTTTGATATTCTAGTATCAGGATCTGAGTGACTTTCCCTGTTGACAGCCAGGAAAAATTATTTGGAAAACAAAAGCAAATGACGAACTCTAAAGATTAATGGGATTCTGGCCAACATAGCTGCACGCCTCTCCCCTCCAAGCCCAAATAGACTAAAGATGTGAAAAAGGGAGAAAGACAGGAAACTGGTTTAATGATGGGGTGTCATTCAACCGTCTGTGTGCCAGAGGGAAATGAGGGACCTCATCGTTTCAGTCTTTCTGTAGCTGCAGAAGGGCAGGAAGGGAGGCATCTGCCTTGTTCCCTATTCATCCTGGCCATTTCTTGTGTGAACCTTCTCCCACCACCAGTGCTTGCTGCCTATGGGAAATAGTGGGAATTATCAATTTCCCTTCAGGTTGCAGGGTTACCTGGATGTCTCACTGCAGAGCCAAACTGGGTGCAACTGCAGGAACAAGGAAAGCTCATTTCCATTTTATGGGTGGGAGCTGAGGAAGCACTGATTTACTAAACCAAGCAGTGACAAAGTTTTCAGTAGCACCCATGACTGATCTCAGAGCTCTGGTCATATTCGTCATATGGCCGTACAGACAAGCCTTCCTAAGCACAGAGCCATTAGGAGGCCATGTATGCCATATTCTAGAAAAGCAAGGGCCTGGCAAAGTTGTCATGGAGCTCCTGGGGCCACTAAGGGCTAACAGCTAGGCATTCTTCTGTATGGATTTCCCAAGACTCTCCTAGCTGCCTGATCACAGGCTAGCTCTTTGGCATGCCAGACTGCAGCAATTTTTTGGGAAGAACAGAGATAAGGTACACTCTGGGAAACAGCGAATTCAAAGTCCAGACTGAGGAAGTACAGCTGTGTCCTTTCACAAAAGCAGGTGCATTTTACTTCTATAGAGGGAATACATATAAACAAGGAAAAAAAAAAAAAAAAGCAGGCTTGCAGCCAACATCAAGCCTTCTGTACCTCCACCAGCTGCAAGGGTTTTAACCCACTATTTGCAGGAGAGAGCTGACACTTCTGACTATAACTGTTCATCTCTCTGCTAGTTCACATCAGCCTTACACTGGGTCAACTGGANTTTCTTTCTTTCTTTTCTTCTTTCATCAATGTCTAAACACATCTGTATTTGCTTGTCTGACCATATTTCACTGAGCAGCTGTGGGACCAGAGTCTGGATTATGCTGGTGTAAACCCATAACTGTATCTTGACCACAATGAGTTCATGCCCATCTACATCCCTGGAGTTGAGAGTGAGATTTTTGTCCCACTAATTTGCCACTTCTCAAGTTACCAGCTGTCACCCCCTGTGGAAGATATGAAATAGCAGACTAGTATCTCTGCTGTGCTGCTCTCCCTCAATAGTATATCGCTTGAGGAATTCATCTCAGGCTGCAGAAAAAAATTAACTATAATTGTTTCTGTTTCAGCAGTTCTTAGTTTTGTTGCCTTTGAACTGTGTCTGGAAACAAATACCTTTCTTCTTTATTTTCCTCTTGGGACTCTCAGTAGATCTGCTTTCAGGTGGTTTAATGAGAAACAAGCCTCTGTCGACAATGTTTAAGGAACATGATTAACTGCTTGAGACAAGGGCTGCAGCATGCCTCCATCTAATACCTAGAAGAGCAGGAGTCAGGGGCAGGACTGCACCCTTTCAGCAGTGGGGCTGTTCCTGGGTGCAAAAAACACCCAAATATCCCCCCCTACAGCATCTCAAGCTCTAAGCTGTGACACTGCAAACAGGCAACTACTGCCCTGGTTGGGTCCCATCCCCACAATCTTGCAGATTTGCCACTTGGACATTTCTTCGCCTTGCAGACTTGGAGTTGTGGCTGCATATTGAATGTCCAGGGGAGGATGGGCTGGGCACGTTGCAACAACCTAGTCACAAGAAAGCGAAAAGCAGCTTAAAAATTCTGTCTGCACAGAAGGGTGACGGGGTCCTTGGATCTCCCAGCTCAGCTGAAAGGCAGGAGGGAATGCTCAGATCAAGAGCTATGAGTCTACGTGGATTCAGGGACAAGCTGACTAAGCACATGGTCCTTGATCACCAGGACAACGAGGCTGTGTTTCTGCTCAGGACTGGAACCCCGTGGCTGTGGGATCATTTCTGTTTGCTAAAGCAGGGCTTGGCACAGCCCTACAGACAAGTACTATGGCAGCAAAGAAGCCTGACACCAGTTTGCCCTCCTCACCAGGGTAATTTAAGAGACTAAAAAATCCTGGAAAATACTAGCTGTAATTTGATGATCATAGGGCCTTCAGGGCATCTCTTCTGCTACTCTTGCTTTGTTGACACATGATTTTCTTGATATCCCTGAGGTGGAGGAGGTCCTGTGAGAGCCTTAGGAAGGGTCCTCAGTAACAGGCCTCTTTCCTCCAGGAATCAACTCTCCTCAATCCATAGCAAAGGGTTTCCACACACCAGGAACCAAGTCAAAAGTGCTGGGATGTATTGGCAGGGCTTGAACATTTTCTGACCCATCTTCTCGCAGCATGCATGCCTACCCCACACCTCAGCATTTTCTTTCCATATGGGTGAATGCTCTTTAAATCCATTTATCATTTTCCCCCTCTCATGACAACATGGCAAAACGGCTTAGTGTTTGTATTTGACTGCTGGACTAGAAAATGAATGGCCAGTTATGATGCTGCTAGGTTAAAACTGTGGCTTCAGATTGTCCGCAGAAAAGATGCCACTCATTTCCTTGGGGACCAAGTCTGTGCTGTTGCCTGAAATGGAGTGATAAAGCTTTGACCTGGGTCCAGTTGGCTCCTGCTTTGCAAACCAGCTTCCAGCCCCTCAAACCAGACTGGATTAGCTCCAGCCCAAGGAAGTAAGTGTCACTCTCTGTGCTACTTTGGGAAATGGGACTGAATCAGAGCAGTGCTTTCCAAGCAAGTGGAACTCCCAAATGAGGTGGATAGATTGAGAAAATGTTAATTCTCCCTGGAAAAACTGGAGAGACACTTTTAGGGCAAACATCTCTGTTTAGTGCTCTGCACATTGTTAAATCACCATAAGGGACCAGGACATGAGTCTTTACTTTTACCATAACTCTGTTTAGTTTTCCTAGGGCAAGTCTGAAGTAATTTAGTTGTTGTCACCACACATATTCTGCTTCAGGAAAAAAAAGAAAGCAGTAAGTCTGCAAAGATTTGCCGTTATTCACATTCAATGACTGGATGGACAGCATAATATGGTGCTTAAAATGAATCATCTTGACCAGCCTGAATTGCGGAAATGTGCTGAAAAAGGGGCTACTGAAAGGGCAACATTTTCTCTCTTGCCAGTACTGACACTTACTGCTGTGAAAAAGGAGGGATTGTTATGAGGTAAGCAGGGGAGGAAAAGATCCTAAGCATTGGGTCTGAGGGAAAGGTGTGGCCAACACACTGTGTCTCAGTTGTGCTGGATTAACTGACCCTCGTGTCTTATTGCATGGTATTTTAAAATTATATTTCAAATGCTACTGAAGCAGGCAGTAAGTTGTTCAGACCCAGCTTCAGAGTTTGCTTCCTCCACAGGGCATTCATTAAGACTTGGGCCTGCAGCAGTGATTCTTAGATAATTGTATCTGATTCCTTCACCTGGTTGTATCATACAGAGTTATTTATGCTTTTGGGAAGAGTGAGCTCTGGCTGTAAAACATGTCACATCAGATCAGTGAGGTTTTACATTAATTCTCTTCTTTCATTGCATACGGAGTGCAGAAAGCTCAGAAATCAAATCCATGAATATATATATTATTTCTTTATGAATTATATCCCCTGTAAATGCTATGGCATGCTTACAAAGCTTTGATTACTCATCCCACCCCGAGCTGAGAAACTGCTGATCCCCACAGAAAAAAAAAAGGAAGACTTTGAAGTCTACCAACATTGACATGTCATAGAGTGAATGAACCTGAAAGAGAAGTGCAAGCCCTTACTTCTGATATAGTAGAAAGCTGGCAAGTTCCTACAGATTTTCACTCCCGGATGACATCAGTTTCTCTCTGGCAACTTGCAGCTTGTCTAGCACTGCAGAGTAAATATAGCCATGCCATGCAGTGCTAGGACTGAGAGCATCTTCCCATCTTCCCATTCTTAATCTGGGAAACCAGCAAACTGCAGAGCAGATGATGCATGAACCTGCAAGGGCAGATCTGCAACCAGTGTGCACTGGTGTATCTCCTATATAGTGGAGACAGAAGTTATGCTGATTTATACCCTTTGAGACTCTAGCCCAAGGTAATGGCATGTTCCCTTCTGACTTCAGTAGGAGCAGGCGCTTGTGTCAGGAGCGAGGCTTCCTTCCACTAGAGGAAAAACACAGCTGGAATGTGAAGTCCAAGGGAGAGAAGCATCAAAAGCTGCTTCAACAGCAGTGGTTAGATTTAAGCACTGTGCACACCCTTAATGTTCCTGAGAGCCAGGTTTCAGATGTGTAAGTGCATTTTTTGTCTGATGCCAAGAAAACAGATGTGAGAGTTATTTCCTAACAGCCGCAGGCAATGTCACATGACTAATTCAGCATCTCCCAAAACTGGGTGCCTGCCTAGGCGTGTGATGGAAAGGTGGGAGGAAATCATCTGGTTATGTACATTCCTTGTGGTAAGGCAAATTTAGCTCAGTGAAGCCCATGACTAACTAATACCAAGCACTCAAGATCTCAAATTATAAAATCGCAACACCTTGAAACCAGTTGATAAGCTTTTAAAAAGCTTGTAAAGTTTGGATGAAAAGGGAGTATTGTAGGGCTCAGAATGAAAATTACATGATGGCCAATAGGTGTGAACCTTAGATGTTCTGTTTTGGGATTAAGCCATAGCAAAATCCCTCTTGGAGAGTAAGTACTTTCTGCCATTCTAACCAGTCTAAGTAGCAATGCTAAAAATAAGTAACCAGCCTCTCTCTGCAGGTTATTCTCTGTTTTGTAATTGCCCTGAAACTGATGTGAGAGTATCTGATGCTACGCCTGCTGGCATGGAGCTGTGGGAGGAGATCACACTCAGGACAAACTACTCATAGACCATTAAACTAATTTTTTTTGTTTTAAGAAAATGTCTTAACACTAATGATGGAACTAGAACATCCTTCTCTGATTCCTTTGAAATTTGTCATTGTCTAATTACCCAGCAAGGTACATCGTTCAGGGGATGCTCCTGCTGCCTTGTCAAGTACAGTTCTGCTGTGGGCTGCCTTCTTGTTTCTCCCTACCTCTTATCTCTGAGGAGTCCTAACCAGGAACATAAATTTAACCCTGTCAGCTCTGCAATGTTTCCTGAGCTACATCTGTGCTACAGAACCATCTCCTTCAGTCCAAGTTAAATTTTGGTTAGGCCTCTTTAAAACTCCATTTTTTCATGGTGTCCTGCAAAGACACGACAGCTGCTAGGTTGCCAGTGCACCACAACCAGAGTATGTGATGTTGACCAATGTTGTCTTCTTGTTTGTCTGTACCCAGCACCTATTTCAATGTCTCTTGTCTCTTGTTTTTATATTTGGCTTGCTGGGTCTTTGGGATAAGGCTTGTCTGTGCTAGCTGTGCCCACCAAATGGCTCTTGTTTCGGGATTTCATCCTACAAGTGCTACAATAACACAAATAGCAAATAACCATAGAGTAATATTAACAATCCAGTTGAAGTGTGTGTGTCTAATTTGCATGTCCAACTCACTCTGGGAAAGTTTGTTGATCTATATTTGTGTAAAAGACAAGGTGCTTTTCACTTTCATTCCTGAAAAGCCGAGTCTGTTGTGTTATATTACGCTCACAGGCATAAGGGCAAAAATATCTCACCTTAATGCAAGAGTAAAGCTAAATGCTTTCCCTTTGCCTCTTTTCATTTTGCAATAAAAATGAGATATATATTCACAAATCAAAAATACACCTGATATGATCTGGTAGATCATGCCTTATAAATGTTTTTGGTCTCATAAAAAAAAAATTCCCACACAAATAGCTGATAAAAACATTGCAGTGGTTTCAGTGTTTTTCACTGAAAATAGACTACAAATTCACATCCCTGTAAGTGCCTTTTGGTCAGCTAGATGTTAGAACTGCCTGTGGTGTAGAGCTGTGCTGTCTTTTTTTTAAAATTGTTTTATTTATTTACCTTTTAGTTATGTCAGTTAAGCTGTGTAAGTCCTGCTCACGAGGCAAATGAAAAAGGCAGGCTAAGAAATCCCACCCATGTCCAGAGTCTATGCCCTTTTATGCAAAGATGCAGTTAATATGCCAGGACTGTTATGGCAACTGGGGAAGCCCCTTGGTACAGCTGGTGGATCCTGACAGGAACAATGAGATTTTTGCCCTGGGAGTTGCTGTACTTGTCACTGCCTAAGTAACCTGCACAGACGGGCAAGCTGGGTCAGGTCTGCACTAAGGCAGAGGTGGCGGTGTGAACTCTGTCATCACCTACAGACGATGGAGGGCTTGGAGACGGTGCTTTTGCCAAAGCTGGGGGGAAGTGGCCCTTCCTGTTGTCTGAAGGACTGGAGAAAATGAAAAATTACCAACCTCAAAACAAAGAGAGGCAAACAAAAAACTATCACTGGGAGGGACACAGGGAAAGCTAAGGACATAGGCAGGTGCGGGCTGGGTGACTGTGCAAACTTGGCTTAGGGTACCGTTCTAAGCTGGAGAAGTCAGGCTTTGGTAGAGTCATGGGGATCTCTGAGGAGAGGGTAGCTGGGCTGGGGGATTTTACACTTAAGGGGTATGTTATTTTTTCTAATGACATCAGACCTCTTGTGTTTTATTTTGTAAGGAAACACAAGAACGTTTTACATGGTCTCTGCAAAGGCTATTTATATCCACATGTCTGTTTTCCCCTCTCTGTCAAAGGCATCACAAAGATATTTTGTAGGGCACACGATTCAGCCTTTTGGGAGAGGATACGCTTAGATTCAAGAGCCAGACTGCACCTGAAGAACAGATAATAGGAAAGGGGCTGCTGGGCAGAGGTTGCACTGTGGTCATATGCCAGAGGCCCCAGGGTTAAAAGGCAGGTTAAAAGACATGGGCTAGACCCCAGGTGCCCGTAAACCCCCAGGGAAACGGGGGTTGGATCTCCTAATAGCTAGGTGATGAGCGTTAAGGACATTCGGACAGATGCCATCACAGCTGCATCATTCCTTGCAAAGCAGAGTCATTAGCAGTCTCATTTATAAAAGTGGCTACTTCAGTAGCATGCAAAGCTTCACCTCATTTAAACAAGCACACTGGCATTTGAAAACAATTGTAGATGCTGTGTTCCTGCCCTGCAACACCATTGCATACCCAGTGGTAGATTAATGTGCACAAGTTGAGTGGTCGTCTGTGAAGAAACAGACTGTGCTGCTGTTCAGCAGCTGTCATCAGTTAGTGGTATCTCGCAAGAGAGGGGAGACTGAAAAGCAGAGCTCACCAAAGGAGAGAGGTGCATGTGGCATTAGCATTCTCCATGACTCCCTTTCCTGGACTTCATTCTGGGGCCATCTCCTTAGAGTTGCCACATCAGCGTGGATGCACTGCAAAGGACAATAAGGTGGTCTTCTGGGTCCTTCCCAGCTCGTAGCCCTCCATATCCTTTTCAGAGCCCTGACAAGGGAGACAGCTCTTCCGCAAAACAGCCAAACAGGTTGGTTAGTTTAGCTCCTTCTCTCTTAAG
>VYXH01002947.1:4324-15772 GCA_013397275.1 Burhinus bistriatus | reverse complement strand
TAGTACTTTGAACTTAATGGAAAGAAGAAAGATAGTGAATGGTTGATTACATCTCTTCTTGAAGTCATTCAAGTACAGGCCATTGCCCATTAAACTGTTGCCAAGGCAGCATTAGCTGGCAGCTAGATAGCTCAGGATCCTTTCTCTAGCCTTCCCTGGTAAAGATTAACCATATCATCTCACTTGCTTTCGTCCTCAGAGCAGGACAAAGCAAAAAGCGTTGCGGGAAGTTTCAGTGCTTCTCCGTTGCCTCCAGCCTGGGTCCAGGGAAGGCTGCAATGAAACAGCAGAATGCTTGGGCTTCCATGGGAATGGGGCAACCTGATTCATAGGAACATAAGAACAACCCTCCTACATTTCTGTAAAACAAGTTGCAAGCCATAACTCCCCAGGAGTTCCTTAAGACTAAAATTACCAAGAATTTTAGGAGACTCTCACACAGCATTGAGGCCTGACTCATGGTTGTGAATGCTGCTGCTTGGCAGGATGCAGCATGTAAGGGAACAGCCAGAGACATGTGTGTGCTGGGTGCCCTGAGGTGCTGCAGGAAGGCATTTGCCTGGGACCTAATGTGAGGACACAGCTAGGAACAAAGGTGGCGAATTTTAGCCACCACTAAGAATAAAATAAGTTGTCACACAAGTTACATAGCCATCACTAATTCAGACTGAACAGGCTACCAACTTGCCTATGGTGGAACTTTAAAAGTCATAATGAAACTGTAGTAGAGCAGAGAGACAGCAGAAAGAGGACTGGCATTTTAGTGACATCGTGACTGTGATCAAATCACTGCACCTCCCTTTCACAGGTTCACCTTGTAGGGTCAGCTCAATGCCTAATAATGGCACCTATGGTCAGCATTAATTATGTCACTGCAGAAAATGCTGCAGCTGGCCATGAGGTGTACTCCATGGCTCTGCAGAACGATTATATGTGTCCACAGAAAAATGCTGTCCTGCCGGGAGAAAACAAAACTGAAGCTTGCACTGGACTCCGCATCACTGAAAGCGCTCAGGGTCCAAATGATGGGGAACAGAATAACTTTGTGCTGAAGCAGGCAGAGCACTAGTGCTAAAGCTGGTGCCTAGACATGAATCAGAGCTTATTATCAGCAGCAACAGCGAAGATTTGAGCCTGTCAATCAGAAAGAGCAAGTGTGAATGCACCCACTTTCACGCAAGGCACTAAAAAGTAGTTTTGATCTTGCTGACATTGGGTTGTGCTGTTTGTTAAAGGCTTTACTTGGAGCTAATCTACCAGTCAGCAACGTCCTCTTGCCTCCTGTTTCAAAAGAAGGGCACAAAAGACACTTGCACTACATTTCATTCTAAAAACAGCTAAAATCAGGAAACTAGTGAGAACGTTATTATTCTTCCACTGCAGAAATATATCAAAAAGAGAGAGATTGCTGACCTGCGTATAGGCTAATATCAAGTTTAGCCAAAGGAATCAGGCATTTTTATGTGAACCCAACCAACCAGGAAGATGCAGAAGAGGCAAAATTACTCTTCATTCAGAAATAGAAAAATCAATTCCAAGTGGTACATTCTTGATCTGCTCTCACTAATACTGAGTTAAATGGGAGCTTGTTTGGTGGAATAGAAAGAGAGTCTGGGAACAATTTAGGTACACTAATACTCTTTTCGAAGGGAGTGCGATACCATTTTCTTTGCATGTTTAAAATGTGGCTAGGTTGTTGCGTGTTTCTTACTGAATTCAATGAGCGCCATATGCTAGAACTTAAGTTTCAGCATATAAGAACAGCCTACTCTTATCTCAGAGCAACACCACCACTGCCTCACAGTCATGGTCCCCAGAAAGGCTCCAGCTCCTTCTTCTGCTGTCCACATTCTCCCCAAGTCCTCCCTTCTCAACTCCTTGCTGCACTCCACCAGCAGGCAGCTGGGGGGCTTGGTGTTCAGGTGAGATGTGCCGGCTGGTGGAGAAATTGGTGCCCTGAAAACTTGCCTTCACTGAAGAAATTAATCTTCTCCTCTAAGTAGTTACTAATTTTAACAAAACTAGGAATTAAGACTTTCTGTCCCTCTGTCAAATGTGATTGCAACTGGCAGCAAGCTTAAAAGCTCAGAGGAAAGATGGCCCAAGAGAAAGGTAGTAAAATCTTGCTTTCTTAGGAGACTGGTGAAATAGGGGTAAAAACAACCAGTTTGCCTGTTCTTCAGTTGTGAACTATCAAATGCAGGCATACTTTCTGATTTTTAGTTATGAAAAGATGGCGGTTCTTTAAAAAAGGTGGAAAAGAAACATACATGTACATGTGTATGCATAAGCACATAGGAAAAAATGGTGGAATAACTTCAAAACTGAGTTTAGACAGTGAAGACAAAGAACAAGCTTTCTGGAGGCAATGTCAAACCAAAGACCTAGTTAGAACCCTTTCTGGACTTTATGAAAAAGATGGTGCAGATCTAGATCCACATTGAAATGCTTTAATTCAGTAATGAACTCAATGTAGCTCACAGACCCTGACATCCCTGATGTGTAGAAAACCTCACGTTTCACCCCAGACAGAAGCTAAAAGTCCCAGCACTAAGACTGTGGCTCCTATTTCATGATGACTTTCTTGGTCTTACAGTGATACTTGCACTTCCAGAAAACATTAACAGATCTTGACTCCTAGAAGCCAATACTTACTACCCCTTCTGAAAAAAATTAGGTGTTTTTGAAACTGCTGTCATCCTGGGCCCCGTTCAGTTAAGCAATGTGTTGTAAATATTGGAGGTGTTTCAGGGTGTTGTTCATGTAACAAGAGCTTCACCTTGGCATAAGAGTCAGAGGAGGCACAAACTTGTTGCTTAAAACAACCTCACAAGTATTGCAGGGTGAAAAGTTGAAGAAGGAGCAGTGAAAGACACTTCTTCCATCTCTGATGGCACCTTTGCAATGCTGGCTACATCTGTGCCCACACAGAGAGGATTGTAGCTAATCTTTTCCCATCCTGGACATCAGGTCAGACTCCCCATGGTGTGAAACCTCTGAAGAAGGTACTGGAATTTCCTCCTTTTCCCTGTGAAGTGTCTTGAGCTGGGCCTTTTGCAATCAAACTCTGTACTCGGAAGCTCTCTGCTGCCTTGGGAAATGCTCTCCAGAGCAGCCATGGTTCCCTCCCTATCCCATCCCACCCCATCTCAGTGGCAGCCTGCAGAGACTACCTGTGGGCAGCTTGTACCAGAGGTGTGCGTAGGCAGTGGACTCACTTGCTGGGGGTGTTTGAGTGCAGGGGTCCCATGTGCCCAGGAGGCTGGTTTTAGCTGGGCCTTCCCCCGGGACTGCTGCATCGGTGCTGTGTCTGGCATACCCTGGGGCAGCCGGGGCTGCCCTCTGGATGCAGAGTAGGCATAACCCCAAATAATGTTCCCTCTTAGCATTTTCCTTGTTAACGTACTTCAGCTCCTTCTAAACCATTGATGGGTCCAACCAGCTCAGAATTATTTGGCAATAAGGACTTAGCTTGGCCTACCTGCTTCTTTCTTTGTACTTGACTTATTCCCGGACCTGCAGGACTCTTCTTTGTTTATCTATGCATGCAGAGCCCTGTTACACAAATGCAAACAAGAAAATGTGTAGGTGTGTGGTAAGTGAACTCCTACATCAAACTGGCATTCCTAATTATTTTGTCAAGTCATTTCCCAATGGGAGGATAATGAAGAGCGAAGCATTAAAGTTAATGAAAAAACTCAGGTTGAGAAATCAAGCCCTGAAACAGGAAAGATATTCCTGAAGTGAATGTTGCCAACTGTAGAACAATTATAATCTCTGTGGTCTTGCTACATGTTGACGATAAACACTTCTCACAGAAAGTAGATAAGTGAGACAGAATTATTTCTGCAGTGAGATCTCTGATTTGGGGGAGATTTCCTGGGATTTGAATGCTCTATTTTTTAATCTTAATGGTAGTTGTTTACTTTCATTTTTCTGCTGTTTTAAAGGAAGGAGGGAAAGAAACATCTGAACTACTTGGCACTCATAACACATACATTGCCTTGGCTTCATCTGATCACAAAGATTACAAGCTCCACCAGGAGAGCTAGTAAATTTTCTAAGTTAAATGAAGAGATTAGGTTTGCTGAACATGCAAAAATCTATCATCTTTGCCAATGGAGCTATTAAACTCTTTGATCCACAGCTGTTTGGCCTGAAGTCTCTCACAGTCAAGCTGATCTTCATTCTCCATCCTGCCTTTCGCCAGGTACAATTCCCAAAAGCATCTGAACCCCAGAGGAGCCCAAGTCCCCATGACTTGGATCTTTGTGTGCTAAGGTCCACACAGTGGGATTTGTCCCAGCTGGTGTTAGTTCTCAGACACGGGTGTGTATTTAAGCTGGCTGTCTGGCTTTCCCTGTAACCAGTAGAGTTACCTGTGAAGACAGCAGGCTGGTTTGCCTTGGTGTGGGGTAAGCACACCAGGTAGGAGTGCTGAACCAACCACCTCCTTTCACTTCTCATGGTGGCACCTGGAGAACTCGCTTCCACTTGATGTCCTGTGTTGGTCAGGTGAGATGAATTCCACCCAAAGGGCTAATCCAGATGATGGACAGATAAGCTGGCCACATGTGCACCCATTTCAACACCTGTGTGTGTCTGGGATTCACTAGCTGTGTGTCTTTACAGGTAAGTCCTTTGAGGGGTGTGATACAAGCCTTATTTCACCATGTGATCTTACGCACAAGGACACATGTATTTCTCTTCCAGGTCTTCTAAGGAATTATTATCTGTTTATAACAAAGATCACATGACAGGTTGCTTTCCTGTCTCCACGAAAAGGCAAACTTTTTACTTTGCTATTTATTCCAACTTCTTAAGGGAGCAAGGCTCATGCTGTTTGCTCTGCCTGCCTACCTTCCTCTCAGTCAAGCCCTCTTAATAAGCTCATTCTCTCTTGCTTGCCGCCTCCATAGCCTCACAAATATTCAGTTTTCAAATGCTGGGTAGCATGGCTTTAACATGAAAGGTGGACTATCTCCATACCCCAGATTCAGCTACAGTTTATAGGTTACGACCCCGGTTATGAAACATAAAAAAATACAGGTTTGAGCTTTCCATGCTTAGGAGGGTACTCAGCCCATCTCACCTGCTGCCTGCACAAGTACTTTAGACATTGAGCTATTACGTCAAAAACTCCCTAAATGTCTCCCTGCCTCAGTTTCTTAGAATAAGAAAGCACACCCTTGGATCTAGCCCTTAATGTAGGAGTCATGTCTCCTACTTTCAGCCCTCTATAAGACAGGACTCTGATCACCTGTACCCAGAGGGAGGTTTTAGGTACCTAAATCCAGGTATGATGACAGATTTCAAAGAAACCTCTCTGATTACTGCATCCCTTTGTCTTAAGGGTGTCTCTTCATCCCTTCTGTGGTGTGATAGATGAGAAAGTCCAAACTTGATAGAAAACAAGAAGATGCCTTACCAGAGATGGAGATAGGCACCATCAGGTATACACCTCCCCTCAGGTTTGTACGACCCCAGAGACTTCTGAAGAAACTAGGACAAGAAGATAAGGGCTGATCCCTAGGAAGACGTGAGCAAGGATACCTGTTTTTTGAACCCAAAATGCACATTGGGCTATACGCTGTACTTAACCAAGCCATCGGTATTTCAAGCACACTAGAGCCCTTGATTTGCTAAGCAAGTCAAACTCTCCCAGCTCTTGACATTAAGTAGGTTTTTCAGCTTACCTCCTCCATACAAATTTCTCTCTCCTGAATATGGGTTACTGATCTTGTTCTTGATATTCTAAGTAACACTGATTAGTGTGCTGTGCAAGTCTGTGAACACTTCCCTACATCTACTGGAAGTACTTTCCATAACAAAGTCTAGGATGACATTTGCATTTCATGCAGCCATATCACCCTGGTGACTCATAGTAACACCTCTTAAGTGAATAAAATCCCCTGTTCCTTCTCCATCAATTCTACATACTCCTGCAGAAATATAGTGGTGAATCCCCAGACTCCTGGGGAAATCCTGCTGTTAAGTACTAAAGGCATAATCTTGAAACAGGTGTTAAATTTCACACTACTATTATTATTCCAGACTTGCAGGTTATCTGTTTCTACCTGTAGCATGCTCAGATGTCTTTCTGTGGCGAGTTGTCTCCTGCAAGTGGCTAATGAGCAAATTTCATTAACACACCCCTACTTTTTCAACTGTAGTCCTTGATGGAAACAGCTGAAAAGATCCTGGTTCCCCTGGGAAATGCTACAAGTTCTTCAGCACAACCTGTTGCCATCTTCCTTTAAAGCCATTTCTTACTTTCTTGCTACAGTTTGTGTGCTTTTCCTTTTCCCCCCCTCCATTTTAACTAATGATTTCCCATATCACGAGTGCTTCTCTGCTGTTCAGACAGCTTCACTTGGCTGCAATCACCTTCCTTAAAGCAATCAATCAGCTCTCTTGTAAGGAAAGGCATGAGGCTGGCCTGGTAGCCTCCAGCTGGCAGGCCCAAGCTGTTGTTCTTTCTTTGATTTTTCATTAATCATTACATCATTAATTATTGCTTTCCTTTAAAATTCACCCTATACTCTTGCATACTATTACAATCAAATTAACATGCCTTTAGATGCAAGCTCATTTTCTTAATTACAGTTACTATATTTGCTGTTCTCAAGTCACGTGGATCCCTCTCCTTCATAGCTCGACAAAAGAACTTGGAGTGGCTGCCAGGTCTCTGAGTGTCCTGCAGTGAGGGATCTGCTCCCCGCTGGCTGAGTGCATCCAGCTCTCTGAGTTTTGCTTCTCCCCCAAGGAGGTATTTTAAATTTCCTGACACTCATCCCATATCTGTCCTGCTTTTCTCCAGATTTTAATGTTCTTACAGAAAATCAAAGCTGAGTTTCATTTAGCATTTTTACACACCTATGCCAGCTCTAATCCTCTCAGCATAAAAACATCACTTCTTTTCTCCTTTAAAATCCTTGTGTTTCAATAGCTAAATAACTTTTTATGATTTCCCTTTACTATTTAATTTCCTCTGCAAACTTCTAACTCTGTTTGACTTTTGGCAATGTTTACCCCAGCTCTGGCCTCCAAAATGAAGTTTTCTTTGCTGATTAGCTCTTTCCTCCTTTCCAAGTGGATGCTGTACTGGACTTCCTAAGGTGGTTCTCCATCTGTTTCCATCTGTAGCCCCTTCCTGCAAGTTTTCCTCCTTTCCTTGTGAAGTGAATTGTAGAGAACTCCTTGTAGCTTTTATTGAAAATAAATTATCTGTATCCTTCAGCTGGAGTACCTTACAATTGACCTTGGGCCTGACCGCCCTCACTAATCAGTTCACCTTCTGAAATCTGTGCTTTTGAAACTGAAAATCTGACTTGTTTTTGTATATGCCTCTGTTTCATCTAAAACAAATCAACTCAGTTTGGGTAATGTCTCAGTTTAGCACTGAAATTAATGTTAGTCTTTCCACTGGCTGTAGAAACTTGGATCTGCCCTGTTTCAATGTTCTCCAGGGCTGAGGGTGTAAACACAGTATTACGGGCCATGGTTTCAGCTGGTTTAAATTGCTAAAGCTCCGCTGGACTCTGGCCAGTCAAGTGGAGTCTCCCTTGTCTAAGAAGCTGAAGTTTTCATCGAAGTGTTTTGGAAGCAACTACAGTGTCTTAAATTACTAAGAAAAGAGATACTTTTGCCATCTTTCCACAGATGAAACTGCAATAAAATCTGTGTTCTCACACTGTTTATAGTAGTCTCCAAATTAATTTACTATACCTGTCATAATATATTATCAATGCCTTCCACATGCATTACCTCATTTGAGAGCCTCTTCTTATTGTATATAGCAAATGGCAGGAAAAATTTAATGTGATACAAATAACCTTTGGATTGATTTAACTCTGCATGCCCAGACTCTCCCAATCCTCCTACTTGTGGTGATTGCAAGTTAGAATTCAGACAGCGGCAGCAGTAATGAGAGAGGGAGAGACCAGTGCCAATCTTCAAAATCTCCAGTGAATTAAGCAGAGCAGGCTCCAAAAGGGCCAGAGGCTAATTATCATATCAAAGTTTGACTAAGTGGTAGCACACTGAATTGGACAGCAAGATTACAGTCTGAGAATATTAGATCCTCATTGCTTCTTCCCCTCATGACACTCTACCACATCCCTATCACCGGGCATATCTAAAGACACGCCAGAGGAAAGAAGAGCAGGACAGAGAAGTCAAAAGGACCATAGCATAAGTAAAGTGTGCCAGTTGCCTCCAAGGGCATTTTGTATCTTAGGGCGAAATACTAAATTTCCATAAGGTTAAGGGTGAAGTTTTTCAACACAAACTAATAATAACAAAGCCCATAATGGCTTTCTGACACCCACCATCCAATGTTAATATTGCCTGATAGCATCCTGTTACTCATTCAGTAATAATACACTGTTAGTTGGTCCTGAATAGCTGCTCACCCTTGACATGCTTTGAAATATTTGCATGGGTAGCTCCTCTGTACCGGGATTTAAACAAAGGGAGGCATGAATTCCAGCATTCAGCTTGTCCTTTCCATCCTGCATCTCCCAACTTATACCTGCTCTGAATACATAACAACTTTATCACAGGCTGCTCGGCTCTTTGTAATAGGTAGGCTAAGAGAGCAAACATGGGTTTCAGTGATTACCTGCCTGGTACAGGAACACAGGTCGGCAAATATTAGCCTAAAAAAACCCACTTCATTTTTGACAGGTATTGTAGACTACAGAGGAAAACAAACCAGCTCTCTTTCTATTTTTAACTCTCTGATTGACACAGTGCCCACTTCGGACTGACTGCAAGCCCGACTGTTGGACGCTGTGCTGATGGAGAGGGGGAGTGCTCACACCTCTGACTGCTGCAGGGCAGAAGGAGGGAGCCGGAGGCAGCAGCACGGGGAGGAATGGAGGCAAAGATGAGTCCCTCGAAAGGCAGGGGCAATCCTTTCAGTGGTGAACATTTGCTCACGTTCCCTGCATGCTTCATGATAATATCGCTGTAGCCGCAGGTGAACTGAGGCTGAGCTAAAGAGAAATGCTCGAGTCCAAAAATGTGTCCATTTTGGTTTTTTTCTCCCCTCCAAATCATTTCTCTCTTAGGGTATTGAATCCAGTGCAATGTTAGGCTAGTGCAACTCAAACCACTTGGACGACTCCAATACCAAGTTAAACTCTCAGGGGTTAAGTAACCAGTCCATTCCCTTTTAGCATACACTGTTTCCCTGAGGCACAGGTCACACATAGTTTTCTAAACATTGAAAACCTTCAAAATAAGTAGGAGTGTCACCAAAACTCAAACACTTCTTGATCCTCTATAGTTTATATTGCACTTATTTCTGACATGGGTTAGCCTCATTATTAGCCTCAAAGAGCAAACAAACAAAAAACCTCACCCTCTTTGTCTGTCTGATGTGTAAAATATTGTTTCCTCTTTGGAGGAAAATTGAAGTCCCAGATGCATGCACACTAAGACAAGAAAAAGTCATTGTAGTTTATATTTGTGTTATACCAGTTATTTTCACTTTTTTTTTTTTTTCATGAAGGCACAGATGCCTATACAGCAAATTTTAACCTGCTGACATGGTCTTACTTTTCTCAATTGCCTTCTGCAGACTCTGTAGAGTTATCCCACAGATTCCCTGAGGTTTCTGGGGTCCTCAGTGTAAAAAATATACCCACTGCACTATGCAGCAGCACAGAGCTGAGGCTTCAGTGCACTGTGGTTCTGGGTTTCTGCAGCAGTGACAGAAAGCTGAATTCTAACCTCTTTGGGTGGGGGAAACCTTATTTAAAAGTTGAGAAGGCTATTGTAGTTGAAACTTGAGGTTTTTCCTTTCCTCACCAGGAGACACTATGGGAAAATGGAGAAAGTGATATCATTAAGGTTTATCAAACCTAGATAATGTAATATAGGAGAAAGTCTGACAAAATCTATTGCTTAATGTGTCGGGTTCGTGGGCTTAGGTACATGAGGTATTCAGGGGACTGTTAGTGTGTAAAAGGTGAAAGTGGGAATTTAAAAGCCTAATAGCTATTTCTACACTTGTGTTGATCCTGTGCTTCTTCGCTGCTATGCCACGTAATCTGCATATAGTTTAATGCATGTAATATTTATGCATATTCTATAATATGCATACAGTTTAATCTGATGATCTGCTGCCATTTAGCTAAATCCAGTTTGGAAAGGCCAGCAGAATACACTGGAGCTAGTACTGTGCTGGCTGTCTCCCACCAACTATCATGCATTTTCCCCACTGCTTTTCAGCCAGAACAAATACATCACTTCTTCATTTTCCCACATTGGTGCCAGCTGCGGTGTCAGAGAAACAAGCAGCTCTCAAGGAGAACAAGTGCATCTCCCAGGCTGGAGACTCACCAAGCAACGATGGCTGGATGGTGCTACCCTGAAGGCTTTGGGGAAAAGTTTCCCCTCCCATCAGCTTTGGGAGGCAGTGAGCCCATGAGGCCTGCAAGCACTCTCAGCAGGGGCTGGGTGGAGGATGCAGCAAGTCCTGGCTAGCTCACTCCTGTCATCTCCTGCCCGTGAGCAACTTCCCAACTGTCCTTTCCCCTCAAATGACTGCTTAGGTTTTGCAAAGACATGAAAATGTTGGTATGCTGCTCGTGTGGTCAGCAAACAGCCTTCCTTCTTTTAGGACTCCCAGACAGAAGTAGCTCTTGGAGTGGGAAGAAGTCACTGCAGTGTAAGGCAGACTGTGAGCTTGCAGTGCATCAGCTGGGCTGGGCAAACGCTCCACGCTCTTGCCTGGTGGCTCTCTCCAAAAAACAGCAGGTAGCTTCTCATCCTGGGGAAACAGGGCACTTCTCTGTCTTTGTATGTCATGATGCGGGATCTGGAAAGCTGCCTGCAAGCTCATCTGGCCACTATGGCAGCCTGAAGCCTTGCAATCAGTCTCTGATGTCCTTTTTTTTGTCATTTTCCTACAGCTTGCTGTGTTGCTGTCATGCTGCTTTTTTACACGAATGGTGTTGATGTGAATTTCATTGTGCAAACTTCCAGCTATCTGACTTGATCTTGATTATTGTTGCAAACTGATATTCCAGTGCCTTATTTTAATCACCATCTACTGCTAGAGGGTTTTTTTAAGAACAAACAAGTATTTAGATGCAGGCGTTCACTCACTTGTAGAATAATTTATCCGATAAAGATTGGCTTGATATTTTATGTCCTTCTTCCTTGCGAGGAAGGGTAGTAAGACTAAAATTTGCCATGTGCCTACTCCCAGTGTAGAAAACACAGCATCTGAAAGCAGTAATAAACTAACTTTTCCTATTCATGTCCTTAATGGCCCTGTGTTTATTCATAGGTCTGAGATAAGGTGGTAAAAGATTTCCCTTGGCTCCTTCAGCAGACCAATTTCTTTCAGCATTGTGAAGGATACACACAGAAAGAAAATTGTGCACACTTTTTATTCTGCTGGTACCTGGAAGAGCTTCTAATCTTTCTGGGCTT
>VYXH01002946.1:2034-17747 GCA_013397275.1 Burhinus bistriatus | reverse complement strand
TCTTAGTTGAGGAAGTCCTAAGAGTCCACAGTACCTAGGGAAGTACTGTGTAAATAATTCGGTAATGGTGACTATACAGGGTAAGTATTAGATCTCTTATTGAATACTACCAATGGGGAATTTTACAAATATACTTTCTAATATAGTTTCTAAACCTCTTTTGTCTGTTTTTGGTATGTCCACTTTTTTAAAATGAATTTATATTTATTTTGAAATTTTCTATTCTCTCCCCAATACCTACTTTAAAATGTACAGAGATTGTTGATGCGCTCGAAGGATTAAGTATTGCATTTTTAAAATGGACTGGTTTCAAATACGAAGCTTAAAATTTAATCAAGGTAACAACTAATACATCTCTCAACTTGGAAATTTCTCCAAGTATCCCTGTCATATACAGTTGCCTTGCCTGCGTTCTCTCACTCACTTGGGCAGAACTGTCATCTGACAGGAACAGTGTTTACAAACAATATTATCAAAAAAGAAAAGGCCACCTAATGTTAAGCAGGATGTAGCCAACTTATCTGTGAGATGAATCTTTCAAAAAATGGGTTGCGTGGCTGAGAGAAGGCATAAAGGATGGGGAAGGTGATGGAAACTCCTCTCAGGGAAATCCATAACAACAGGCGACACCCAGCTAAAGTTTAAAACTTTGTTGCAGAATATAGGTGAGTAATCCATCTAATGGAATAGCCAGTTTGTATTTGTTTGCCAGGTGGCATAAGGGAGTAATGTAGTTAAAATAACTGCAATTATGTAAGCACACAGCCTTGGGAAATAAGAAGGGTAGAGCTGTTATTTCCCAGGTAAAGCTGAAGATACCATCTGTGAAACAGCCTGATTTAATTACCTTCTGAACTTCAAGAGCAGAATTAACAACAGTATGCCAAGTGATTCTGAAACATGAAAGTTTCATAATTGTGTCTGAATATGTAAGGCAGTATTACTGTCATTTCTTAAGATATCACTTTGAAATCAGTTCTGCATGGGTCAATTCTTTCTGCGGGCTCTCCTTCTTCCTGCAGGCTCTGCGGGGTGGAGGGTCCACCTGTCGTTACCTGCTCTCCAGGCCAGGGGGTGATGCTCCAGAACCTTTGCTTTTGGGATCTGCCTTGGGTGGAAGTTATCCCATTGAAGTTTGTACTGTATTGTCATATTCTCCAGTCTTTTGCTAAGAAGTCCCTGTAAAAGTAGCTTGTCCGTCTTTCTAATAATTAGCTTTTAAGTGTTTTAAGTTCCCACTGACTTTTAGAGCTTGTTTTCTGAAGTGACAGAGCTTACATTAGATTGTTTCATTTTGCTTGGTTTTTTGTAAAGTTCTTTTGGTTGCTTGTTTTGTTCAGTAGCTATCAACATAAAACACTTGTAAAATTACTATTTAAAAGCAAATGTTGATATTTGTTTTAATATTCAAAAACTATGTAGGGGGAATAATTTAACATCAAGAATGGCAGATATTTTTCATGTGGGTCAAGCAAAGGAATGTTTGAGGCATACCAGTAATTCCCATTACAAGAATCACTAATAGTTTTGTGTACTAACAGAACTTGAGCACTTCCAACAACTTATTACCTACTACTTGTCATAGTGAGGCATTCTCATATGGTTTGCTGTGGTATTTGTGGCATTTTTGGCTGGTGAAACTGATGTTATCATCTACCCTTGCCGCTCCAGTAAAGGTCATGGTCCAATTTGAAATTGGTTCTGCCAAGCCATATGCCTTAACTCAGCTGCAGTTAGTGGGCTCTGCTGAGCTGCAGGGGACCAGAGGCCAGCAAATGACTTTGCTCTTTTAACACGGCCCTTTCCCTCATTTGCCTCACTTATACCCCCTTTTTTTATAATGATGAAGACGCAGTTGTTTAAAGGTGTCTTCAGAAATGATATTAGTACAGCTGGCTTGAACCTAGATGCACAATATTACTTCCACTGACATTTTTAAATAAAAAGAAAAAACAGAAAAGTAGCACTTACTTCTTTCTAGGAGCTGAGTACCTTGCATATGTGTGTGAGGTGATTTCAGTGCTTGTTTTCCAAATGCATGTGCTTCAGAGGACTGCCTCTGTGTTCTTTAGAACTTTTGAAGCTGGGCAAACTGAACTTATAGGACTGCATTTTTTAAATTTATATAAATTGCTTCCAATATGTCATTTAAAATAACCTAGTTTTGAAAATTAGTATGCTAATGTGACTTTCCTAATTTTGAGAGTTTATTACAATCTAGAAACTCTATTTTAAAAAGAAAATTCCCTACTATTAGTGCATTTTAGTTGCATTTTTTAATTTTGTTACAAGCAGAAAATGGACCACTGGAAATAAAAGTGCTGATGTGCTGATTCTGTAAGTACATTAGCAGATATGTAGACTAAATGTCTATTTTCCTGACTGAACTGTGGCTATACAAATGCTTAATGTGCAGACGAGTTTACAGCATCAAGAACTAAAGCTGTGTATTTAACAAATGGTCTTCTCTGCCCCCAAGTCTCTGTCCCTTCAGGCCAAATATTTCCAGTCTCACATTTAGAGGATAAGTTCTGTAGACTTCAAAACTGCCAGACGTTACGGAAGACTGTATTATGGTCCAAGCATTATCAGGTTACTTCTTAACAGCACAGTTGTACTATAAAAAAAGCAGTCTTTCAAAAGCGGTTTGTTTTTTTGCTGAAGCACAAGCTAGTTGTTTATCTTGTGTATAGGTACATGTTTGGGGTTTTTTTAATCTATTTTGGAAACAAAAAAAAAAAAAGCAAGCCTTGATCATATTATTTTCCAGTATGTATGAATTTGTGTGTGAAAGAAGTGTAACAGGATAAGTCAAAATACCTTTCCTACTGCCATCAGCCCTAGTTGTAGGTAGTTAACAAATAAAATACCTGAAAACCTAACATTAATGCAAACCATTGTTCACAGAAATGGATTTCCAAAGGAAAACTAGGTATCTAGTTTTGTTAAGAAAATAACTGCTCTTAGAATGTTTAGTTTTAACTTATTTTACTTTGCATACCTTCAGATTCAGAATAATTGATCAGTCAGTACATCTGTCTGGTGAGGCTGTGGCTGCTGTCTGGCTGGTATATCCTTCTCTCAAGGACAGTAACTAAACTGCAAAAACTTTCAGAATAAGTTTAGCAGCTGCTGTGGAGTTGTATCTTGCTTGCTGGGTTATGAACAGGAAAGAAACCTTGCAAGCTAAGAGCCTCTGCTGTCTTAGCTCTTGTGAAATGTTTTAAAGACAGAAGAGCTGTGAGTGTTGGGGTCAGGAGAGGTGGGACAAATGCCTCTCCATCAGTATGGCAGAGGCTGGGAAACGCGAGGATTCGCTCTTTTCATCTGCTGCCTTTCTACTATGAGCACAAGTGATCTATTGGAAATAGTCTGGTTCCAGATAAAAAGCTTGCTTTTGGTCCCAATGCCTACCAGGCATAAAAGTTGCTATTTAAACGCCGAGAGTGCATTTGTCGGACTCCTAATGCAAAATTAATGCAGTGTTGACTAGTCAAGTGGATGAATGTAAAGAATTCTGTATTTGTGAGGATGCAGTTGTCAGGATGAGCTTTGCAATGTAAGAGGGAGGAAAAGTCAATCAACACCCTCAAACCCGTAATTAATGGCAATTCATTTTGAGCCAGCATCCACACCAGAATTTTCTGAACTTTTGAGAGCATGTTTTTAAGCAGTAGGTTACTCGTTTAACATAGCTTTTGGTTAGCATGTTGATCAGGATGAGAGCAGGAAGACTGACTGGCAGTAAAATCAGTAAGCTGTTCTTCTTGTTGAATTACTGATTAGTATAATGTGATTATTTGTATTCAGTGAATATATTTTTATCGAAATACTGAGCTGTACTGTGCGCAAGGTGTCTGGAGGCTTTCGTAGAATATTGTTATAGCCACTGAATGAGGTACCTTCTGTTTGCCATGACTGGTCTCTTGACAGACTGTTCTTGTGAGACTGAAATGGGCAGAATACTGGATTTTAAGGATAACTTACTGTCATCAATCTAACTGTTTTAATAAAATAATTATTTATAAAATACAGATTTTTAACACTTCCCTCGAGCACCAGTTACTTAAAGATGAGTTGCGTGGTTAACATAGTCAGACAATCTGAGGTATCTGGTGTTCAAGACAGGGTTGGGTCTAAAATGTTTGATATCCATATTTTGTATTATAGAGCAAGATGGCAGGGATATTTGTAATTTGTCTCTGACCTTAAAGTCCTTTTCTCTTCTGTGATTGTTAGTGCCAAAAGGAAGAGGGCCACTCATGTTTCCATTAGAAGAGGAAGAGGGTGTCCTCTTCTTCTTCAGATTTTGCCAGCACGTTTATAAACATCGAGCTTTGTAGCAAATGTTGTAATACGAACATAGGGCAAGTGAAAATGGTCAGCATAAAGGCAGTGACATTGCATTGGGAAATGCTGATGCTGTAGGATGGTATTTATGGAAAATGTGAACTTTAAAGAGACTTGCAGAGGGAATATTTTCTGAACAAGATATTGATGGTGATTTCAGATGTACAGACCATGGGACAGAAGTGCAAGCAATGAAACTAGTGAGTAGCAAAATGACAACTGGGAAAAGGTAGATCCGATGAACTCCAATGGAGGTAAAGTTGTCTGTGTTGCATCTTGTGATGAAAGGTTTGTGTAGTGTACTTTGAGGTGCCTAAAAACTCCTGTGAAATGGCATTGAACAGGAGGTACTTGTAGAAGTGGAGATAAGGGTGAAACTATTTTGCGGGAGTGTTAAGGTGAGGGCAAATGAGAAGGTGATAGCGAGGAGATCCGAGGAGAAAGATGCATTACCATCATGAGGGCATAACTAGCTCTCCAAATGCGCGGCTTGCTTAGCCTGGAGGAGACGCAGAAGGGCAGCCAGAGGAAAGGAGCTGGTTATGAGGGTGTGCTGCAGCCTGGACAAACAAAGGTGGCTACAGTGTGAAGAAGATCACACAGGGGCATGGCAAAGTGAGACACTGAGTGGGAATAGGAGAGGCACCCTTCAAATGCGTTAGGATTTTTAGAAAAGTATTTTCAGGGGGAATGAGGCAAGGGAAGGCCTGATGAGTACTTGATTTTGAAGCAAAAATCAGTATTCATATAAGCATGCTTCTCTGAAAAGTTTTACATATGTGGGTGGTGCTGCATGCAAACTGGATGTGCTGGATAATTTTTGTGAGTTAATGGTATTACTGGTGGTACTATGATACTTCGTGATCCTGGTGTGGAAACAGTTGATTCATCAGAGTGTGATTTGCATACTAATTATAAAATAGCTAATTATTGTATTTAAAAGGAGTATGCAGACATATTGGCCCCTTTCCTCCTTCCCACCTGCCTTAGAAATACTTCTTAGTTAGAAAATTAAAGTTTTTGGTAGTAAACGTTGCAAAGCTGAACTTCTTCACATATTAGTGACTTGGACTTTAAGTGGAGACGGCAATAAAAATGAATTTAAGCAGCTGCTCTTTATTTATATTTTCCTCTTAACTGTAACGGTTAACCACAGCATGTTTTCTTGAGATAACAGTTCATGGCATAGGAGCACCTTGTTTGGTATATAGAGATTACAAAATCGTATTGTTGCGCCTAACAGCTCAGCTATAAATTAGCATCAGGCATAGTGTGATGTCGTCAGCTAATGCTCCCTGATCTGTATTTCACATGTGGTGCTCTGTTAGCCCTCTCTATATTTTTTCCATTCTGTTTCATGAAAATAGTTTCTAAAACACTTTATTGACATTTATTTTATTAATTACAAAAATCCATATTTCTGTTTTGTTTTGCTTTCCTGCAGGCACTATCATAAAATTTTAATCAAGTGAAAATGGCCTTTAGAAATCTGACATCAAAGGCTGTACTACTGTATGATGAATGGATTAAAGATGCTGGTGAGTCATTTAAATCTAAAACTTATTAACTTTCAATGATTTTGAATAGCAATGTGTAGCTATTCTAGGTGTACTGTTTATCAACTTGAAGTGGCTTTGTCTTCCTGTAAATGTTTTTAAGACTTGCGAGGTTACATATTGACATTTTTAACTATGAAGAACAGACTAGTTTCTGTTTTTTAAAAATGGAAAAAAAGCAAAACTGAGCTAATTTATGGTTATAACCTCAGACTAAAGTGCAGACAGTGATTCTTCTGTAAGAGTTTCTGGCGTGTGGGAACATACAGTTTATGTTTTTGTTGTGCTACTGAACATAATGTTTTAATTCTTTTTCATTACTGAACAATCCTATTTTATCAGTTAATTGAGCTAGGTGCACAGTGTTACTCTACTTTGCTTTTGCAAAGTAAAAGAAATAAAAACTCAGATAAGTTATAGTATCTTGAAATTAATCCTCAGAGTAATTAACTCTGTCACAGTTCTGTTTTTAAAAGGAATGTTAGTCCTTTGTTGCAGCTGGTATGAGGATATTAAACATGTTTTGCCTTAATGTTGTTGTTCTGTAGTTCTGCATGCTTACCAAAAAATGACAGAGATCTCAAGTTTTGGGGTTAAAACCCATGTGTTGCAGTGGCACCCCGAATGTTCCTCACCGTGGTAGGCACATAGGGACAGGGATTAGCGGATTCCTGGGGAAAACCTGAGAAGCAGTTAGAGCTTGATCAATAAAATTACTAATGTATTTTTTCCAGTATAGCTGAGAACCATTTCTCTTGTTCTGTAGAACCACAGTATGCAAGTGGAAAAGGGAGTTTTATCAGTATAACTCATGGGGTTAAGTGGATTGGGATGAAGCTGGGCGATGCAGCATTTCTGCTGCAGTGTCCATGACTTCAGAATTTGAGTTCCTCATCTCCCTGCCTACCAGTGCTTGCATTTGGCATCTTGTAGCGTACTGTCAGTGGGTGGACATGGTTTCTTCAGGATTAAGCTGGGAAGACCAGTGGGAAAGTTTTGGTAGTATCAGTGCAAGAGGTGGATGCAGAAAAAGCAGTCAGTTGTGAAGGGCTGGTGATTCTCTTGTAGTGTAACACATACAGGTGCCTAGTGCTGTGATTCACAATCCTTGTTAGTCTCTGGGCATGAGCACAGGGCACGTTACAGGCTGTGACCAGCATTATAATGTGCTTTCCTCTTCAATCTATTTTAAAACTTCCAATGGCTGTAAACAACATCAGAGGGTCTCATGGGTGATATGTTCCTTGAATGCTGTGGGTTGAAAATCACTGAATTAAGACATTTGACCATGAACTAAACATGCAACAAAAATTGCAGTTGTGTAATTTCACCCTCAAAATACAGCAGCGAACTGTGAAAGCAGCAGTTTACTCAGTCAGTAAAGTTTGGAATAATTCAGAAATGAATCTTCCAAAAGTCAGTTTATAAAAATTAGAAAAATATATATTAAAAAAAAATACATGAAGTTCATGTCAATTCTCCTGCTTATGGAGAAAAGTTGAAGTCTTTGGTGAGCTGGGACTCAGTGACGAACCACAGAAGGGTGCAGTGGAATTATGGTGAAGCTCAGAGGGAGTGCCTGCCAGCCTCAGCTGCAGGGAGCAGAGGGAGCACTGCGTGGGTTGGAGAAGGACTCTCTGCAATACTTCTGTCGGGGATAACTGGAGGGGAAGTTGGAACACTTTCGCTGTTTGGAGGCTTGTAATATGAAAGTGTGTTTTACCCTGCTGTGAAAGTGGTGACGTGTCTGGACTGAACAGGCACAAGCCTCGTGTGCTAAGTAGGAATACCAACTGATGGAACAGAAGGTCTTCCAAGGTTAAAATCCCCGTACTTACTATGTCTAATGCAGTACTACTTATAAAGCTCAAGGATCTTGAAAAGTGGGCCTACTCCTCATCTGTGACTTGAGCTTGTGAAATAAGGTTCATGCTTTTCAAGAAGAATGAAGTCTCAGACGGAAATGCAGCCTCAGTGATCTACTTGTGTGTTGCCTTCCTGTGCTGCCCTCTGAGCCCCGCTCATGTGCGGAAATGTGGACTTTCATAGAGGAGCTCTAGACCGAAAATCGGGTTGCTTACGTGTCTCCTCTTCACTACATGTGAAGAATCGATGCAAAAAGAAGCATTGAATCCCACAGGTTCTAAATCTTGTTATTCAGTTGGTATGGATTTGGGGTGAATGGACTCTGAAACAGGATCAGTGACAGCAAAACCTAAATGGATAAGAATTAAGTACCTTACTGTAACCGTTTTAGGATCTAGTAAGCANTCCAGTTCTGGGCTCCCCAGCTCAAGCGGGACAGGGAACTTCTGGAGAGAGTCTAGCGTAGGGCCACAAAGATGACTGGGGGACTGGAGCACCTCCCGTATGAGGAAAGGCTGAGAGAGCTGGGACTCTTTAGCCTGGAGAAGAGAAGGCTGAGGGGAGACCTTATTCTTGCTTAGAAGTAGCTAAAGGGTGGGGTGGAGGAGGATGGAGGCAGACTCTTTTCAGTGGTTCCCAGTGACAGGACGAGGGGCAACAGGCACAAGTTGGAACATAGGAAGTTCCATTCAAACATAAGGAAAAACTTCTTTACGGTGAGGGTGACAGAGCACTGGAAGAGGCTGCCCAGGGAGGTTGTGGAGTCCCCTTCTCTGGAGATTTTCAAGACCCGCCTGGATGCAGTCCTGAGTAATGTGCTGGAGGCATTCCTGCGTTAGCAGGGGAGTTGGGTTAGATGATCTCTAGAGGTCCCTTCCAACTCTAAAAATTCCATGATTCTGTGATTAGTACTGGAAAGATCTGATTTTTTTTCATTATTTTTCCCCCTCTCCCTTCTAGATCCAAGACTGGACGGCTGGCCGCTCATGTCTTCACCTTTTCCAACAACCTTTATCATTGGAACCTACATTTATTTTGTCACTTCCTTGGGACCCAAACTCATGGAAAATAAAAAACCTTTTGAACTCAGGCAGATAATGGTATTTTACAATTTTAGTGTGGTAGTCCTCTCTTTATATATGACTTACGAAGTAAGTATTTGTAGCATGTTTATATGTTTTGTATCTAACTATCCTCTTACTAACTTTTAATAGTTTAATTAATATAATTCCCACTCTGCAATTCTCAAAAAACTATTATTCTGATTGTTTTAATTATATTTTTCCATGCAGTATGCTAAACTGATTGAGCTGATACTTGAAAAGAGGGAATAATTCATACCTAGAAAGAGAGATTATAAAATATTCTATGTGTAATTATATATAATTTACAAAATTAAAAATTGTCATAATTTACTTAATTTCCCTGGGCTGTAGCAGGTAAAGCAGACTACATCTTTTTCTTAGACTCTTGTAATTATTTCTGTCTTACTATGTGATAGTCAACAGTGATGTTTCACACACTGTTTAGAGTATGTTTACTATAGAACAATCTTCAGTAAGATCTGCCTTTTAAATGACAGGAGTTAACGATATCTAATCTGGGGATCTTCACCCTTAAAAAAGCCAAAACAACACAAAACTCACCAAGAAAACACCCCCACCCCTCAAAAAAACCCAACATGATATTCTTTAGCATTGTTTTTTTTATTTTTTTTCCGTCTCTTAGAAATAGTAAATGCTCTTTTTCTCAATAAGAATGTTGAGATTTTGCTATATTTCATAGCCCAAGCAAATGTTAGACTTTTAAAACTGGAATGCCTGATGAGTTGTATAGGGTTATGGGTTGAATGACCTAAAAATCCGTAACCATGAATGGGATAGACTAAGTAGAAGTTTTAATTTAGAACCAGCTTTTAAACCTTAAGATAGCTAATGTCTGTTGGGTTGTTTGGTGGGTTGTTTTTGTTGTTGTTTTTTTGTGGTTTTTTGTTTGTTTGTTTGTTTGTTTTTCTTTTTAAGTGTAGCTATTTAGCAATAGCATTGTGTGAATGATAGCCTTACACATTTGCTTGGTGAAACATCACCATGCAAGTACAGACCCTTTTTGTGTTAAATCTGGCTATGTGGCTATTTCAGGTGTGGCAAACTGTTAATGAAAATTTGTCAGATTATCATGCCAAATTGGCAGAATACCTTTCTTTCCGATCAATTTGCATAAATTTCATCATGAGTTACAGTGAATTGCCTGACACTTCTTTTAACAGTGCTCTACACGTAGTGCAGCAGCAGCAGCTTTGTGTCATGACTGTTGTGTGGGAAGCTATAAGTGGTGGGCAAGATGCACACCCTTATTATTTACTCTTTGATTTGAGAAGCACCAAACTTCCTTTTGTGATTTAGTGATGTTTATAAAACAAAAAACCCCAACCAAATAAAACTTCTGTTAGTGTCTGACAGTAACACATTATACAATTAATCTGGTGTCAAGAATTCCATGTTAAAATTTAATGAAAGAATGCATAGATAGAGTGTAACAGATTGAATCTCTGCTATTGTCTGGCTCCCAGCAAAAAGCAGATTCTTTCCCTCTTTGGATCCAAGCCATTGGGTGAGTACTTAAGGATTGTGCTGTCTTGCTGGTGTTTCAAATCTTGTTTTATTTAAGCAACAGATTCTTTTAGTAAGTTAAACACCTATTGCAGTCACGGACTAAACCCCTCAATCTGTTAAAAGAGTTGAATCTCCTGTTGTGCATGAGTGGATGATGATGATCAATGGATGAGACGCACTTTATGAACAGATATAAGATGCAGTAGTCCTCATGGCTGGCCAGAGGAATGAGCCAAGTGTAATATTTACAATGCTGCTCTTGTCTGAGCTTTAATATATTCCAAGAGAAAAGATTAAATGATATTTGTTACATACAGTCCTTTAGTCATGCATGTGCTCTTGACTGTAAAACCCTAGCTTCTTATCCCTCCTGTCGGTGAAAGACTAATTGAATCATGCAGTTTAACTAAGTNCACCTACAGCTCTAAGAGTAAGTTGCTAAAAGCAAAGCTGAATTGTTATGCTACACTGACTTTATTTTTGCAAATGCTTTTTTGAACAGCCAAATGCAGTGCTTTAGAATGGAATGCACTAAATGGAAATGCCCTCCTGCATAATGTAGAGCATGTGAATTAACTGGAGGGGTTGATTGCTTGAGGGGGAAAAAAAAAAAAGAGGCAACATATTTGTTGCNTTAAATGATATTTGTTACATACAGTCCTTTAGTCATGCATGTGCTCTTGACTGTAAAACCCTAGCTTCTTATCCCTCCTGTCGGTGAAAGACTAATTGAATCATGCAGTTTAACTAAGTAAAATTTTAGAAACTATGATACTAAAAATATAGTGCATATTGAGTCATTTCTTGTCGTTAATGATATTAAGCCATATTTTTCTGGTGTGCTGGTTTTCTTTCAGTATTAAGATGCTGTGCTGCTTTCTTTTCAGTACTAAGATGTTTGNAAATGGAAATGCCCTCCTGCATAATGTAGAGCATGTGAATTAACTGGAGGGGTTGATTGCTTGAGGGGGAAAAAAAAAAAAGAGGCAACATATTTGTTGCCTTGTTCTTCTTGGTTTTAAAATTCCTTCATGATTAAAAAATATTTTGTGTTTTTAAAGAAAAAACAATCAAACCGTACATTTCAATATTTCTGTCAACACTGTGACACCACTTACTTGTCCCAATACTTTCCTTTTATATAGTTACTTATTTTTCCTGCAGCTGCTTAGTTTTATTTATGACTATGATGATTTGAAAATTTGTTTTTTACTCTTGCAGATGGTACGAACTTGTTGGCTTTACTACTTTTCCAAGTTCATTGAATTATTAGACACTGTAAGTATTTGTAACTTAATAAAAGAAGTAGTGATGTTTCCTTTTAACAGTGGAAGAACTGGTGCTGTTGGGGGTGGGGAGCATAAATTGTTCTTTATTTAGCCCTCCAAACTTCAATTACTGGAGTACCATCAAGGTGTTTACCCTTTATTATCTCTTCTCATATTATAGTCCCTTTACACTGTCATTCTTTTATTATCAGGAAAAATGTTAGTGAGAGAACACACCTTTAGAAATTTAGGAAGCCCTGAGAACTTATCTGTTTAACAGCTGAATACGGTAACCTGTTGTGCTATGGCAATGCTTGTCTCCACGCTGCAGATAAAAAATGATGTTGATCATGTTGAATTTTTTCCACGTAATTTTCAGATTTTATCTTCCACATTCAGAATGTTTGCATCAGCAGCTCTGAATACAGCATAAATGGCCATACCTACCTGCTCTAAATTCCTTTGCGTGCCTTCATGGTCACTATAGATGTGTTTGATATCAGGCTGGCTCTCTAACTTGTTTCAAAGAAAAGCTCAGCAGCAACGCACTGAAACAGAATGGAGACCTCGCTCACCCCTAGCAGCCATCTGCCTTCCCTTCCTCCCAGGACTGACACCTAGTAGGGGTAGTTTAGCTCTTCTCAAACTAGTTTGAGTGTTGGAATCAGCTGCGATTTCCTTTGTCCAATTGTGTAGGGCACAATAGTGATTCAGGAGCTGACTCATGAGCAGTTAGGATGTTCTACACCCTGTGAGCAAAGCTAGCCATCTAACTTTTGTCTGCAAGTACTCATGATTCAACACTGGAAGATCTTACTGACTGAGCCAAATGGAATGGCAATGGAAGGGCTAGGAATGCTAAAACTATAAAAACTTGACAAGTTCAGTCCTCTATTTACCTTTACTACCCACTGGTTAGACTGCTCCTTTTTAATTAGTCCTAGGCCTGAAAAATTCTTTAAAAAAAAAAAAAAAAATTGTTTGAATCCACCCAATCAGGTACCTGTTTCTCAGCAGCTTTTTGGTTTTATTGCAAAAGTAATTTCTTAGCTGTATTTAAGCCATCTGTTTCCAAATGTTTTCCCTTGCACACCAGACTTCTTTTGTGTTCCTTTGCTTGCCATCTGATACTACCCTTTGCATGACCTCGCTTCTCCTTACGCAGTTTTCTTGCTCCGTGTTCCCTTAACACTTCCCTCAATATCTGTCCTTTAAAATGTGGCCTGTCAATATCAATTACAAATATCTACCTATATTCTGTCCAGTTTTGTCTTTTTCCAAGGGTAGCTAAGGCAGTGTTCAGTTTGGTTCAGCCCAAACCATGATGAAGTGCTATTTCTCTACCTTAATATTTTCTACTGTCTCTATCTGTTGCTAGTCTTTTAGTTAATTTTCTCAAATGGCCTTGCCTTAGTAGTTCAGGAGACTTAAAATCTGATGCTTCTAGATACTTCTCAATCCAAGCAAGTCCATCTTGTGCTGTCCACTGCACACATAGGTGATGGCTCAACCTTGGACATTTGCTTTCAAAGCTTGCCCCGGCTTTTGAGATTCCACAGGTGGATTTTACATACTGGTTTAATTTTTTTTTTTTTTGAAAACTAGTCTGTATATCCAGACCCTCAGCTTCCCTTCTTCTCCAAAGACTGCAACTGTGAAGAATTTTTAAATCTATAGTAGTGAGCAACCAGCACTAATGCATATAGTTTTCTCTAAGTATGTTGGGCTTGATTATCTCCTGTAACATTCTGTTCATTAAAAATCTGTTTCAGATATTTTTTGTGCTGCGTAAGAAAAACAACCAAGTTACATTCCTGCATGTCTTTCATCATTCCATCATGCCATGGACCTGGTGGTTTGGAGTCAAATTTGCTGCAGGTAGTGGAGAGACAGTTTAAGTTGTACCTATCGTCTGGTAGTAAAAGTTAACTATGCTAGACAAAGATATTTAAAGAACAGAATTAAAAATCTTGCAAAAATCAATGTTTTTAAATTTAGATGTCTGCAGTATTTCATGGAACGTCTGAGATCACCATAATTATTTAAATGGGTGGGAGTTCTCATTTTTCCTATTTGACAGTATTTTGTGCACTGTTGGTTTCTCACAGGGGGGAAAAATATGCAGAGAAGGGAGCTGTATATAAGCAAAGAGCATTATTGCATGAAAGAGATGTGACTGCAAAATCAGAAGTGCTAGGGGAGGCATATGAGGCAGGTAACTCTGTTGAAACAACTTCAAAGGCATTTGTCCCCCTGAAATGTAAGAACTGAGTTGTAGGGGAGGACTGTGTTCTCATTTTTTTTGCCTGTTTAAGAAATTATTCAGCCTTTGTTGCAGTTATTTTTACTGGCTTTAGGTAGCATAATTGAACTTTATATACATCTAATACTTGGCTTTCACANAGCAGAGTAGAGGGGCAGAATCACCTCCCTCGACCTGCTGGCCACGCTTCTTTTGATGCAGCCCAGGATGCGGTTGGCTTTCTGGGCTGCGAGCACAATTGCCAGCTCATGTTGAGCTTCTCATCAACCAACTCCCCTAGGTCCCTCTCCTCAGGGCTGCTCTCGATCCATTCTCCACCCAGCCTGTATTTGTGCACTTATTTGAATGGTACTGAATTGAAAGTCTTCGTCCACTTCGAGCTTACCTTCACTTTCTCCTTTCCTGCTCTGTGTGTCTATACATGCATCTTCCTATGCTATATTATTAGTGTGCACCATTAATAAATATAGCTTGCCATGAGAATAGTCTGATAAGCACACAGTGGAGAAAGGCACAGTCATTTAGCAGTCCATGTCTAGGAGGGTGTGGGGTTCTTTTAGGAGTTTCTACCACGAACTAAGTTTGTTTTGTACATGTTTCTCCATTCGTGTTCTCTGACATCTTTTTTTCTCCCAGAAAATTGGTAACAAATTGATGAAGAGAACGGTTGCTTGTTAAATCTGATCTGTTAGTGTCTGTTTTATGAATACCAAAGTAAGACCTGGAAGCAGTCCACAAGCTTTGTAGATGAGATCTTTTGAACATGTCCGGTGTGCAGATTTTCCTAGTGTATAAAAGGATAGCCTTCTGCTGTATTTGTTGAGTTTCTGTTACTAGGAAGCTGGTGTCTTGGTCATGTCTTTCTCAAATGTTGCTGAGTAACTGGTATTTAAGTTTATGATGAAATTGTGAGTAGTTTTCTCAGGATACAGTTCAGTGTGTTTATAGATTTGCAAAAAAAACCCACCAAAAACAAACAAACAAAAAAACCAACAAACCAACCAACCAACCCAGCAACTAACAGTCCCTTCTCTTCAACCTTGAAAAGTTTCCATTTATAGTTGATTAACTTTCTGCCTTTTATCTGGACATCGGATCAGTATACTGGCTACAGGCTTCTGATTTTGCATCAGGTTCAAATTTCCCATGTGATAATTTCACAAATACTTTCAGCAAAGCGTGCAAGAACTGTTTTGTCCTCTGCTAATAATAGTCCCTCATATTCGTGCAGACTGTGTTTATTCCTACAACTCTATTGCTTATCTTTATACTAATCTTTCCAAATATTGTTCTGTTTGATAACGTTAATTTTTTTCCAAGAATTTCAGTCCTGCTGATGATTATCTTGCATTCAGTTTGATCACTGTTTGTCCTTCTAAATAGTGGCATTGATCAAGTTTTCAACCTGTTTATAAAAAAGCAATGGCTTTGAATGGAGATGTTGATTTTTCGCTGATCTTGTATGAACGTGAAATTGTAAAATGGTGCTTATGTATGGCATTGCGTTTTGGAGCATATTTTTGTACTGTTGATTAGGTTGGGGGTTTTTTTCCTCTGCTTTAATGATTTGTTTTTTTCTTTTGAATACTCACTGTGCAAGCCAAAAAAAGTATGTACATTTGACCTGTAAGAACACTCAAATTATTTTTAAAAATACAAATAGCTAAGTTTCAAAGAAAGTTTGCAATCGCAGCTGGAGGAGTGATGATCTATCAAGCTGGAAGATTAGTGTGAACTACTAAAATCATAAAATAAGCTTTATTTTTAACTTGAATGATTCTTAACAGGAAATTGGCTT